>MU720451.1:0-20288 GCA_026770625.1 Nicotiana glauca | reverse complement strand
CCCCCCAAAACTACTCCCCACCCTATCACTATAAATACACACACAATATACACTACCAGAGAGAAGAGAGGCAAAAAAAAAATGATTATCTGAAGGAGGCCAAATCGAAGACCCCTTCCCCATCCTCTATTTTCTCTCCTAAAAACCAAAAACCATACACACCCATCTCTTTCTCCTTTACCTCACAACAATCTATGGATTGGACTGACCAAAAATACACATATGAGCGCACGGATACACACGAGCAGTGCCTCCCATTCGACCTTGCTTCTTCACCGTCTCAATTTCTGTTTCTTTGATTCGTAATTTCTGGTGTGAAGCGACGGAAGTGTTGTTCATTACTATTCTGCCATTGTTAGATCTCTAGCTTTCTGCCATAGCTTTTCACATGATGTTGTTTGGAGTTCGATTTTGCTGTTGCTGCTAAATGTTTGCTGATTAGTGGCTGATTTTCACACTTGATTTTCTTTGACCTTTATTTGATTGTGGATCTCCTGTTCGATGTCAAGTTACTAGGTATGTGACTATACTTTTGTATTTTGTTGAGATGTTAATCAAAAATCTGAGTTACATGTTAGTTCGTTATTTGATATGAGATTTATCCACACTGAGTGGTCTAGTTGTGATGTGTTTGTCTCTCCATTATGAAGCTAATAGTCTTGATTGTTGTCAATATATTTTTAGCATTTGTTTGTTTGTGTGCTTGATATTTGAAATGCATTTGAATCCTACCTTCTTGGAAATCTTATTTTGATTATCGTTTGAGGCATGGTCAGTTATGAAAATGATATGAAAGTTTGTGGAATTAGTTGAAGATGTGGTCTGGTTCGAATCACAGTTCTAGTGGAGAAACGAAAGAGTATTTGTTGAAGAATTCCTGTTGGAAAGTCTAAAGTTCTATCCATGATATTAGAGTTTTGTTTCTTCTGTGCCAAGGTTGTAGTTTTTGGTATTCATAGAAGGGAGTACCTAAACCAATGTGATTATGGTCCATAATTTATTTTAACATAAAGAATAAACAACAAACTGATCTGCTAGATGCGATTTACTTTGTTTGCAATGATGTTGGAGTCTTTGGGATTTGGAGTAATTGTGTTTACAACACGATTTGGTGGGACAAATTAATATGCCTCATGTATTAAAGCTTGTAATTAGCACGAAACTAGAAGAAAAATAGAAGTTTTAAATTAGTAATAGGTGTGTATATTCAGATTCTAGATTCGGGGTTCAAAAAAAATATAAAATTTCAACTTTGAGATTTTCTGTTTGTAACTTTGGTTAGTCATTTAGATTATTTGTTCAAGCCATGATGTAATTCCTACTATTAATCTCTCTTAGATAGGTTGGAAGCATGTAAATGAACGTACTATCTGTGTGTTGAATCCCTGTTCCCATATTTAATAATAATAAACCATTGTGTCTATGGGTACGGTTCCCATGACATAGTTACGATGCCTAATTCTAAAATCCGGGGGTGCATTTCATGTAACCCGATTATAACAATTTTGAATAATAAAACCCTTTGGAATAAATTGAGGCGTGCCACGCCAAATAAAATCCCTAAGTCCATGGCCCTCACAAAGCTAGCTAGCTTTTATAGAAATCTTGAGGTGCGTCATGCCAAATAAAATTCATAAATTGCGTGGCCCTCTTTAAACACTCATATTAAAATATTTAGAATTTGGGGCGTACCGTTTAGCGAATTTCACGGCCCTCCGTAAAGTTAACAACGCGTTAGTTGCTTTAAGCGCGTTATTTAATAATTTTACCTTCTTAAATACGGGTGTGCATTTCATGCAACCCAAATCCAAATCTCAACGGAGTCGAAATGTGTTGACAACTATGGGTGCACTGGTGCGACGTGGTTCGAGGCGCATTTTCACGACGTTGCAATTCTTAAAATAAAAATAAAGCGGGTTACTAATAAAAGGCACATAAAGTAGAACATGTTTTGAAATCAGATAAAATCAAATAAAACAGTTGAGCGACCGTGCTAGAACCACGGAATCCGGGAATGCCTAACACCTTCTTCCGGGTTAACAGAATTCCTTACTCGGATTTCTGATTCGCGGACTGTTAACAGAGTCATAGTTTCCTCGGTTCGGGATTCAACCGGTGACTTGGGACACCATTAATCTCCCAAGTGGCGACTCTGAATCTTAATAATAAATCCCGTTCTGATTGTCCTTTAATTAAAAAAACTCCTTTACGCCCTTGCGGGTGTAGTAGCGGAAAAAGAAGGTGTGACACCCCGCACATAGGCCAATGGCAAGGCCATTATGCCAAATCCTTGCCACTGTCGCGCCATCAGTTTAGTCAAGGGCCTAACATGTATTTAGATAGAAATGTTTTCAAAGTTTAATTTGAAATGATCATGTTTGTTATTTTGTGGAATAAAAGATACGCTATCCGGGACCCAAACGTCACAGAAACTAATAGGAAATCATTTTTGAAGAAGTAACCCTAACATACAATTTTTCCTCAAAATTATGTTCCATAAAATTTTAAAACCTTAGATATTCAAAAATTTAACCAAACCAAGCCATAATCCACCTCAATATTTGTTGGGTTTGTGAATAAAGTTCCATATTGGTAGCTGAAAAGATTGGGAGCCTACATATAAGGTGTAGGGATCTTGTAATGGTGTGAGACCTTTTGGGAAAAATCATGCAGGATTAGCCCAAAGCGGATAATATCACACCATGTTAATAATATTTTTGGATCATTTTAGTCCAACAATTAGTATTAGAGCCCATATTCGGGGGGACGAGTATGGAAATGGCGAAGTGATGGTGCGGCCCGTGCGTGCATACAAGAAGAAGCTAGTTGCAAACTTCAATTACCATAATACTCTAACAATGTGGGTGGCATATAGTGAATCATAAAAATTGACCCGTGGATCATGTCAATGGGCCACATGGAGCTTAGTTCGAGGGGGATACCCGTGAATTGTGGTAGTAAGCCACATGGAACTTAGTTTGAGGGGAAAATTTGACCTGTGGACCATGACAATGGACCACATGAAGCTTAGTTCGAGGGCGAGACCCGTGAATCGTGGTAGTGAGTCACATGGAACTTAGTTCGAGTGGGAAATTGACATGTGGATTATGACAATGAGTCACACGGAACTTAGTTTGAGGGGGAGATTGTTGGATGTATGAACAAAGTCCCACATTGGTAGCTGAAAATATTGGGAACCTACATATAAAGTGTAGGGATATCTTAAATGGTATGAGGCCTTTTGGGGAAAATCGTGCGGGCTTCGACCAAAGCGGATAAATCACATCAAATTAAGAATATCTTTGGACCTTTTTAGTCCAACAATATTAGTGATTTAGACTTGAAAATTTTAGAATAATCTGGTTGGCGTAGCCACTTTTAGACCTTACTAATAGAGTTTGGTCGCATTTTCAAATCCATTGACAACGTAGATGATCATGCCCAATTCTAGTCTTAAAAAGGATAAGTGATTACTTCAAATATAATCGATCTAAGAGTCCGGAGTCGAATCCCACAGAGAACTAAGGCTTAACTACAACTGTTCAATATCGCTAAGAAACACAAGTTCGAACAATTGATAGGTTATAAAGATTGCAATTCTTGTTTTAAATTAATTAACTAACAATTATTAAAAGCAGTAAAAATTATTAACTAAGGAGAGTGAGGGTTGGAGATACGATCAAAGAGGCCTAGCTAGGGTTACGGTTTTCCCAATTGGTGGAATCTTTCTTTCTAAATTAGCTATAATTTAGCCAAATTATTCTCTACAAATTGTGAGCATTCAATTTACCGTAAGTCTCTCTCGAGAAATCACGCTAATTTATTAGACATATTCTCTCAAATTATGCTAACTGGCAATTTCTCATAGCTTACTGCAACCATGCCAAAGTTTTGTTATCTTTAATTCTGCTTTTAAACCTACAATATTGATCTTTCATACACCTAGGAAGTGACGTTGTTCAATAGCTGCCTAAATAGATATGTTCGATCTAACATTATTGAAGCCTAAAATTTAACTAGAATTCATGATAAAATTTATAATCGGTCCGGAAACCCACCTCAATCTAAGGTTATTGAAACCTAGATTCAGCCATAAACGTAGCGCTTGCTTCTTTTAAGCTATATACCAATGATAAGCAGAAAAACACACATCAATAAATTTGTCTTCTCATTTAATTTTTAAGTATGAAGGTTGGTCAAATTACTCCATCTTACTCTCAAACTTTCGGTGTAATTATGACTATATAATTATGTAATGATACTACTTGATATCAATTATGGTTTTGCACAAGTCAAGAGTAGATTCATCCACTAACATGGGTTGTGGTGGGATAAATAGGATCCCTCCATCCTTAATCAGAGGTTTCGAGTTAGAGCTTTGGGTATGAAAAAAATTCTATTATGGAGCGCTTCTCCCTTAAATGGGTTTATGCAGTGCGAATTCGAATATAATCGGACTCCAATTCGGGTACCAGACACCCGTGTGGGTAAACCCAACCCAAAAAAAAAGCACTAGAGTTCATCCACTTAGCTTGCAAACTTCGCATATTACATCCTTAATTCTTCGATAGAAGTGTTGTTGATATCTAATGTAATATTTAACCATGCCAATTTATCTTGTTGGTGACTTTTTACACTTTTCATTTACGTAGATGAAATTCCATGTCTAATAAATAACTCAAGAAAAAACATTACTATTTTTTTCTCATCGAACTACTACTGCTGTTGTTTACCCTAAAAATTAAATAACAATTAAACTTATAATGTAATTTTAAAGATACGCGATTTAACCTAATACCAATTGATAAACGTAAAAATAAATGATGCAAATTGACAATAATATAAAGTAAACCAGCGTTTGGACAGTGCCTTCGGGCTAATGAACCCTCGAGCTTGGCAGGGTAAGAACATCAAGTTGATAAACAAAAGAAAGAAATATTATATTGCTTGGATATTCGTGAATGTATGATGTTTACAAATGATGAGGACTCCCTTTTATACACTTGAGGAATGCTAATTATGGTACAATTCTAATTACAGAAGTAAATTTCATGATTGGTACAAATAATTGCCCTTGATTTGATTTGTTTCGGGATTTCCGACGTGATCTTCGACCGATTACGAATATCTCGTCTTTTCGTTATTGTACTTCACTCGAAGTCGGTCATACTTAGTCTCGATTGTTGTTGGCCTCGGTCTCGACGGACACCTCGATTCTTGAACTTCACCTTGTCTTTGTGCTATAACCCGATCCATTACGAGGCTGACCCTCGACGTGATCCCCTGGTCTCGATTAAATAGCTAAATTGGGCAAGCTTGATTTTAACCGTATACAAATAGTCCCCTCTGTTGATACCCAATTTTTTTTTGTATATTTTTTGATGAAAAATATCTTTAAAAATAGCATATATATATGCATATATAAGTATGTCCAAGCATCTTACTATTTTCCCATAATTTTTAAGATTTTTAAACTGATTTATTTCCCTTTTTCATCCATAAAAACCCAATGATTATTTTCTAAATTATTATTTTGGTAATTCATTTATTGGAATTTTGTATTTATATTAAAATATGGCTAAGGTATTTTTTTAAAATATTTTTTACAAATTTATTTGTTATTTTTAAGGATAGAATTGCATAATTGCAATATTAGCCATTTTTAGGTTTAAATTCGTCTCATATTCATAAAATGAGATTTCATATTTTTAAATGGATAATTATGTATTATAGATCATTTTGGTACTTCAATTTATTTCCAGAAGTTAATTTACTATTTTTTTATAATTTTAAAAGGGAAAATTGGCTATTTAAATAATAGCCCAATTTGTTTCAATTTTAGCCTAAAATCTGACCCCAAATTGGACCCTAATTTCCAGCCCAATTTCAATTAAAACCTGACCCAGGCCCCAATTACCCGTACCCGACCCAAAACCATATTAAATCCTGGTCGTTGATCTAAAAAGATCAACGACCCTCAGCTGTTCTTACCATTTTAAGCCAAACAACCTCCCCAAACCCCTCATTTGCCTCACTCGTCTCTATCTCTCTAACCTCTGGTTCTCTCTAGAACCTTCCCCCTTCCCCTCCTCTCCGATGAGTTCCCTTCATCTTCTCCGGCCACCTTCTGACCTGAATCCATGGTGGTTTCACCACCCACCAAGCCACCTATAGCCCCTCACGTTTGGTTACTGAATTTTCATGACTTGACCACGAAGAGTTTGGTCCATACCTCTGTCGATTCAAGTTCCACGGCCATCTCCGGCCTTGCTCCGGCAAGCCGTGCCTGTTTGAGCCTGGCCTCAACTCCTCCTGCTTAGATCCAAGCCTTTCTCACCGTTTGGCTTCCTCTGAAAACCCTAGCTTTAAGGTTTTCTGATCTCTTTAGATCTGTTCCAGATTTATGCTTTCCCTAAGTTTTTAAACGATTTTCTGATTTTTTTTTTCAAAAAAAGTTATGCTTTCAAAACCTTTATTTTTCGATCTAGGGTTTTGAGTTATGTTTCTCTGATTTTCTTGTGTGTTTCTCTGATTTTCTTCTTCTCTTGTGTGTTCTCTACTATGTTTCTCCTACTGTGTTCTTGTTAAATCTCTTCTACCATGTTCTTCTACTATGTTGTTCCTACTGTGCTCTTGTTAAGATTTCCCTGCCATGTTCTTATTTGTTTCTTCTACCAGTTCTTCTACTGTTGTTTCACATATTATTTTTCGCGTTGTTTCTCATAAGTTTCTGTTACTAAAAAGCATGTCGAAGGTCCCAGTTCCTTTCTGAGACCTTTGAACTTGTTTCGACTAGTATCTTTTGCTTTCTTGATTACTCGCCCTCTCATCTCGGCACTCGATTGATGGTAAAACTCTACAATTTAGGGGTTCATCCGGGTTTGAGAACATTGGCTATGTGATATGTTTGTTCTTCATCTTTAAAGCTGTCTGATTTCAGAAACCGAAACTATTTCGAGGTTCTGAACCTGTTTCTCAACCGAGTCTCGAAATTCTTTGTCTCAACCTCTGTCTCTTTAAGCAATTCTGATTTTTCACTAAAACTTTTCTAAGGTCTTTTACACTGGATCTTTTGTATGCTACTAGATGCTACTTCTCTTCTACATTGCTAACCTATGTGACTACCATGCTCCTATAGTCTATTATCTACTGATTTTGCATTGACACGACATCTTCTTAACATGTTTGTATGCTCTTTATATGTGCTGAACTTCCCCTCTAAAATGGGTTTCAAATTTTGATTAGTTTCAGACTTCCTTCTGTATATGTTTGATTGATTTCTTTCCTTGTTTTGCTGATTTCCCTATGACTCGATTTAAGTTATTTGATTTTCCTTAACTTTTCTGACTTGGTTCATTCATGGACCAGTGATTACAAAATATCTGATCCTTGATTTACTGGCTACTAATTGATTTCTCTTACCTTATTTATGCAACCGTGTATTTCAAAGCTCTGCCTCTAAAATAAACTTCTATGTATTTACCCCTAATTTTCTACTTTGCACAAAATGCTTGTTTGATTTCTTTCCTTAAATAACGTTTACCGTTTGAATCTGAATTCCTTAATTAAAGAAAGTCTTGTTTGATTGATTCTGCATTTAGAAATCATGTTCATAGGGTTACAAACAATTCACGCATATAGAAATCATGCCTATAGGCCCTTCTAGATCCCATGTATTCATTATCATCTAGAAATTATGTCTATAAGTATCTGGAAATCTGAATTATGCATATGAATATAGAAAATATGTCTATAGGACCTTTCAAATCCTGTATATTCATCTTTTCATCTAGAAATCATGCTCATAAGGTTGTAAAACAACTTCGGCATTTAGATATCATGTCCATAGGTTTTAACAATTTCCGCGCTTAGATATCATGTTCATAGGTTTAAAACGAGTCTTCTGCATTTTTATACCACATCCACAAAAGGCTTAAAACCAACTACGCATAGAAAGTATGTCTATTGAAACTATTAATTGAATCTGAATCGCTTCATTCGCGCATAGAGCTAAAACCAGTAATAACGATGTATCATCATTTACAGAACTTACAACCTTCGTAAAAACTTGCCTTTCTTTAATAATCTGACTATCTTTTTAACCAGTACGTATTCAGTTTATTGTTATTGTGTTCGTAATTCAGTAGATACCATTCCTATAGGATCCTTGTCCAACACTTAGGCAAGCCTTAGGGTAAAATTAAATCCATTTCTGTTAATAGCTACAACCAGCAGGCAGGCCTGATTCGGGCTTCTTATCTGAATTATGTAACAAATCAGTCTGCCTCAACTTTAAGTTCTCGCATGTTTAATGCTTAATCAGACCTTAACTAGTATGTGTAAGTCATGCTAAATATGTGTTTCTTTGTTAAAGGGGATATATCTGAGCCTTTGCGTGTTATGTGCTTTTCCCCAACTTGCTATGCATGTTTTGTATGTCGCCTTAGAATTTTTTCCTTTAAAACCACAAATAAGCCTAACATCCCAACCTCCCTTTGGATTAGAAGTCCTAAATGCCCCGGGGCTGATAGGATTGGGACGGGTAGTAGCATGCAATAGGTAAGCGAGACCATATCGCGCTTAATACCTTAACGGGGTGGGAAGGGTAGATATGGATATGATGACCATGCGATAATGTCACGAGTAGCCCCTCATTGAGGAGTGATTACCGGGCATTGTGTGGGGTGATCCATATTATTAATAAATCTAGGACCCCATCCCTTTATTCTTTCTTTCCAGTATTTTAAACTATTTTTTTTAAATCAGCTTTTCTAATTGTTATTTCAAACCTTGTTTACTTTCAAACTTTTATGTGATAAAATCCCCTCTTATTTGAGCCTTATTTGTCTATATGTTAATTGTACCCAAATTCACAATAATAGTCTGGCCTGGAACCACACTAGTGGATTCTGAGGGGTGCATATCACCTTCCCCTTAGAATAATTTCAAGCCCTTACCCTATTTCTGGTTATTCAAATCAAACCTCCTTGGTGTCCTAATGCACCCTAATCATTAGGTGGCGACTCTTTAAATCAAACCCAATTCCCAAAAGGAATGAGTTGTCCTCCCCAAATGTCACAAACCCGATTTTCATGGAGGAAAAAGAGGGTGCGACAGCATGGCGACTATGCTGGGGACCTTTTAAGGCCTTTACCATTTCAGACCTTTATTGTGAATTTATGCTTCTTCACGCACAATTATTTGTTTATTTCTTTTTAAGCATTCAGTTTTCTTTTAGATTGCAAAACTGACTTGTCTTCTCTTTTTTTTCTTTTCTTTACTGCTTTCCTTTATTGCTGCCTTAAATCATGAAAACGGTTGTATTTACTGCTTTCTTTAACGTGCAAATACGTGACAACATGCCTTTAATTGTTTCATAATCATGCTCGACATCATATTCCACTCGTGCCAAACAAATACCATAGCAACTCTTATAATGAGTTATTGGGCTCTTCCTTTATTATCACCCCCTAAATCGGGAAACGACATATTTACGGTAAAACCAGTTGATCAACGGTGTAGTCGACGGTTCCGTGCATTTCCCCTTGAGTTGTCCACTCAAGGATACCAATATAAAACCCCATAGAAACCTCACTCTATTTAAACTGTGCATGTATCATGATCAAACCTAGCCGAGTCAGTTATGTTATCCACATAATGACTCTTTAAGATAGCCTTATCCAAAAGTTCACCGGGTTCCCCTGAAACCCAAACAGACATTATCATGTTCTATACATTTATTTGGAGAACTAAATACTTTTATGCCAATTATTGATGTTAAATAGTCGAGTCCAGTGGGGGGAAATAGCCTAACCTTATTCTTTTGCAGATAATGAGGCACGAAATCCCCAGATTTGGCATAGTTACCAACATCCACCCGAGACTGCTAAACTGGTGGAAAGATCTTCATTCTAGTGACCAGACTCTTGTCCGAAAATATCTAGGGAATCTACCCTCCCTCCTGGAAATCCAACCCAACAACAAGATCATTGAAGCTGCTACTCTTTCTTGGGATTGTGAGAGGTCCGTCTTCCGCTTCGGGGAGATTGAAATGACGCCTTTGGTAGAAGAAATAGGAGGATTAGCCAGCTTAGTATGGAGACTCCAGGTTTATTGATGCCTGAGAACCGCAAAGGTAGGGGTTTCTTCAAAATGATGGGTCTAAAGAAGAATCCAGAGCTGACATGCCTCAAAGAATCCAATATCCCTTTCGATTATTTGTACGAGAGGTACGGTCACAACAAATCCTACCGTACCTATCCTGATGAGTTTACCATTACCTCATTGGGTCATATCCATCGAAGGGTCTTTGTATTCATGTTCTATTTTCTGGGGATGATTGTGTTTCTAATGAAGAAAGAAAGAATCCACACCTTACTAGCCATGGTCACTAAAACTTTAACGGAAGGAATTGGAGGGCAACCATTCAGTATTGTGCCCATGATCGTCGCAGAAATATATCGAGCCCTAGAGAAATGTCAACGGGGAGCTAGTCACTTCGAGGGTTGAAATTTGCTACTTCAGCTGTGGCTCATGGAGCATCTACAAAAGGGTGAATACCGACAAGAGATCCAACGAAGGGACTGGGGTGATCATATCGCTTTCCATCACCCAAAGCGAATGAATTATATCCCCGATATGTTTGCTCAGCCAGAGGATGCCAAAGGATGGTTCAAGCTATTTGATAATCTGACCGAGGAGCAAGTACAATGGATGTTTGAATGGTTTCCAACTGAAGAATTCATCGCCCAACCCCAAGACGCACCTTTTATGATATTAATCGGTCTGAGAGGAACGTACCCTTATGTCCCTCTCCGAGTTATGAGGCAAGCTGGTAGGAAGCAGGTTGTACCGAGGGTCGACAAGATGAGTCATTTCCGGGCTGACTTCTAGGCTGACGATAGTCCTTACAAGTGCCAAGCTCAACATATGTGGCACTACAAGATCGTCATGGGAAGGGATACCATCGAACCAGATCGATACCATGCCGGTTGTACTCCTTACTATTCCGGTTGGTTGGAGGATAATCATGATGGACTGGGTCAACGTGGGTTCGTTCGAGATCACATGATCATAGATGAAAAGGCCGAGGCACAAGTTAAATACAATCAGCTACGCAAAAGAATCCGGGAATACGAAAGTGAGCACCGTGAAATACAAGAAGCCAATTAAAAGTTAATTGAGGAATGGAAGGACATGGCCATCAATGCCAACAAGCGACTGGGATACCTGGTGCGAGGCATAGTGGATCTAGAAAGAAGGTTTCTCAAAAGGGTCGAAAACTGTCAGAATGCTGGGAAATGAAGGCGGACATCTGGCCAGAGCCTACCTACTGCTGAGACTTCACGAGCTGGGGAAGTTATTTGACGAAGCCAGGGATGCCGAGTCTGGGGAGGGTCCTTCAGGGACCAAGTAGATAGGACTTTATCTTTTCACTATTTAAAATGTAATATGGCCAATGGCCATTAGTGACTTTATTTTTCCTGTTATTTAGCGTCGATTTAGGATTCGTCTTATTTTCTATCAATAAAATGAGGCATTTAGCATTCCAAGTTCTCCAAATCAACTTGTCGCTAGGCCTACCTCGGGCACAAAGAGGTCCCCAAATTAGGATGCGATTTACATTCCCGCATTATGTGTTTAAATATTGTATTGATTTTTCACGAACCTCACTAACTTGGTTACTTTTTTGTTTTGATTATTCCCCTCCCCAAAGGTTAGTTTGAGCAATTTGGAAACATCATCATATTCCAAAAGATCCAAGGGCCCTCCACCCACTCCTCCTCTCAGTCCCGTAAAAAACAAAAACAAAGGAAATATAGAAGATTTGAACAACACCAGGAATGAAAACTCAACTGAACGGGTAGAGGCCACTCACGGTCATAGTACTTTGGTTCCCAAGGAGAATGCCTCCCAACAGGAGCAAAAATTGCTGAAATTTCAAGAAGAACTTGATCAGGTCCGGAATTTGGCGAATCTGTTGTTTTCGCTCACTACTATAGACATCAATTTTCCAAGTGCTCAGAACCCCGCACCTCTACAGAGTCTCCCAAAGCAACAGAACCACATCGCTCCTCACCATCACTGCAACACCTACCATGCTTCCAACAATACCACGCTGCTCATCCCAGAACCACAAAACTCTACAAATGATCAATGCCACACCCACCACAACACCCCATCTATGTGGAGACTGTTCCACACTCCACCCCACCCATCTCAAACACATCCTAGCCTGATGATAAAGATTTGCTTGTCAAGAACTTGGCTGAAGAGCTTAAAAAGTTGACTAGCATAATTCAGGGTGTTGAATGGAGTAAGGGAATTAAAGGGCTGAACTACGAAGATCATTACATACAGCCCAATGTTGAACTGCCCGAGGGATACAAACCTCCCAAGTTCGAGATGTTTGATGGTACATGGGATCCGAGGATCCACTTGAGAACATACTAAGACAAGCTGGTCGTAGTGGGAAAAGACGAGAAAATTCGCATGAAGCTTTTCATGAGGAGCCTGAAAGGAGATGCTTTATCTTGGTGCATTAGCCAAGATCCAAAGAAGTGGCCGAACTGGGTAATCATGGCGTCCGACTTTATGGACAGGTTCAGGTTCAACACGGAGAATGCTTCGAATGTGTTCTACATTCAAAACCTAAAGAAGAAGCCCACTGAAACCTTCCGCGAGTATGCCACTCGTTGGAGGTCCGAAGCAGCTAAGGTTAGACCTGCCTTAGAAGAAGAACAAATGAAAAAATTCTTCGTTCAGGCCCAAGACCCACAATATTATGAGAGGCTGATGATGATCGAGGGCACAAATTTTCTAACATTATCAAGCTAGGGTAAAGGATCGAATAGGGCATCAAAAGCGGAATGGTTACTAATTTTGAGGCTTTACAAGCTACAAACAAGGCCTTACAGTCAGGCGGTGTGTCCAAGAAAAAGGACGTAGGAGCCGTAATGGTGGCACATAGAACCAAATCTCCCGTCAAATACCAAACCTACCCAATGCCTCCACTCACATATCAGCCTACTCCAAACTACCAAGCACCCTCACCCTTTTACCAAGCTCCACCACTCACCTACCAATCACCCCTACATATCAGCCCACTTCACCCAAATATTCCCAACTAGAACATGTTTACCAAGCCTGCAACACTCAACCATCCCACTACCAGTCCCCTTCTCCACGACAAAAGTTCCCTAGACCCCGACCAAACTTTGAACGACGACCCCCAAAACAGTACACGACTATTGCTGAAACAATCGACCAATTATATGAAAGACTCAAAATTGCTAGTTATGTCACCGCTATCCCTGATGCTCCAAAAAACCCTTCTCAGTGGATTAATCCAAACAAATCCTATGCATACCATTCGGGCATGAAAGGACACACCATTGACGAATGTCGTTCTCTGAAGGATAAGATCCAGACTCTAATTGACAACAAGATTATTGTGGCAAAGGAACCTGATCCAAATATCTGCAATAACCCTCTGCCAGACCTCAAGGGTAGAGGCATTCACATGATTGAAATAAAGGATGATTGGGACCCCGAGGGATCGATAGGTTTGATCACAGAAGGTGATGATCCAAAGAAGCCAATAATCACCCTTAATCTGATTATAGTCCAAATTCAGCCCTCTAGGGACTCCGAGATAAATATGTCCATGCCACTTGAGTTTGATGCATCATCATCTGCAAAAACGCCAGCAACAATTAAGGTCAAATTCGTGTTTCCAGCAAAGGCACCTACACCATTCGAAGTTGCAGTTTTACCGCCCAAGGTACAGGCTCCGTTCGGGGTAAAAATAGCCACACCAATTCCAGTGGCAATGTCAGCCATAAAACTATTCCATACAAAGGCTATACCATGGGACTACATAGCCGAGGCAAGAAGGAAAGGCAAAGTTATGTTCGGGGAAGCTATTGTGGCACATGGTATGACAAGAACCGGTAGGTTTTATTATACCCCGAAACATTTGGCAGAGTCAAGCAAGCATGCCTCTAGTCGGCCAACAATCATCGAGATCGGGCCCGACGTTCTCTGGAGAAAGATACAGGCCAAGGAATACTCGGTCGTTGATCAGCTAAACAAAACACCGGTGCAAATTTCCATCCTTGCTTTGCTAAATAACTCCGATGCGTATAAAAATGCCCTATTGAGGGCACTGAGTGAGGCGTATGTACCGAGCAATATCATCGCTGGGGAGATGGCTAACATGGTAGGCCAGGTATTGGAAAGTCACAAGATCACTTTCCATGAAGATGAACTACCACTAGAAGGGTTGAGTCACAACAAGCCGTTGCACATGACCGTGCAATGCGAAGACTATTTTGTCACCAGAGTCCTGATTGACGGGGGATCCAGCCTCAACATTTGTCCGTTGGTAACACTCAGGACGATGGGTAAGGGACTGGGCAAGATCAAGGACGGCACATCAACGTCAAATCTTTCGACGGTTCCCAAAGGTCCACCATTGGGGAAATTAGTCTATGTTTACAAATGGGGCCTACTTGGTTTGATGTTGAATTTCAAGTGATAGACGTGCCGACATCTTACAATCTGTTGTTAGGACGATGCTGGATTCGTACTGCTGGGGCCGTAGCGTCAACACTATATCAGGCGGTAAAGTTTGAGTGGAATCACCAGGAGGTAATCGTCCACGGCGAGGGTAGAAATCCCATATACAGTCGCCAAACCATCCCAGCAATCAGAGGTAGAAGAAAAATAGGCGGGAAGACTTATCACCACATTGAGCGGGTCAACGCTGTTGATAAAGACAAATGGTGGGATAACAAAATTGGAAGCATATTGAACTGGAGTGGATACGAACCTGGCAAGGGACTTGGCAAGAACCTCCAAGGAATCGCTAAGACTATCAAACTTAAGAAACATGGCACCACCTTTGGTCTAGGATATGAGTATACCTAGGAAGAGTTCAACAACTGGTTGCCACCATGGCGCGGCCCTTACTATCCATTGGAGCAGCTAATACCACACTTAGAACAGACTTTCCAACCAATCCGAGTTATCTATGGGTCGAAAGAAGAGGAAGCACTGGCAGCGATGAGGAATTTATTCCTGGAAGACGATGATATGGATTTTTGTGTCATTCTCGAGGAGGAGGGGGAGGAAGGCCCTTCCATACAGGCTGTGAGCAGAGGAGCATGCCTTAATAACTGGACCATTAGAACCACCAGAGCCCGGTGAGCCTCGGGGTAGCAAGGCTGAACAAGCATCATGCACTATCTTTTATTTTTACTAGTTGACTTTCCTTTCGCATTTTAAATTTCGCAATAATATCTTCAATGTTCAAAACAGTTATGGAATTTATCAAAGAATTTCGATTTTTTCTTCTTATAAATCAATACTCTTATTATTTTCTTTCAACTTTACTTATACAGCATTACTATTACTTGTCTTGATGAACCAATGGCTGTGATATACAATGAGACAACGCGACAAACGGATATAGATTCAGAGGAAGATGGCATACCGGAAGAGATTGTCAAGGAAGTTGAGAATTTTGAAAACAGACCAAAGTCCAACCTAGACGAGACTGAGATTGTTAACCTGGGAGACGAAGTAAATGTCAAAGAAACACGAATCAACGTTCAATTATCACTGTTAGAAAAGGAAGAGTACACAGAATTTCTAAGAGAATATGAGGACATATTCGACTGGTCGTATGATGACATGGCTAGTCTGAGTACATCTATTGTGTCACACAAACTGCCAACTGATCCGACATGTCCACCGGTAAAACAAAAACTCAAAAAGTTCAAGCCAGATATGAGTCTGAAAGTCAAGGAAGAAGTCACCAAGCAGGTCAAAGCCAAAGTCTCAGGGTAGTGGAATACCCAAAATGGTTAGCTAACATTGTTCCAGTGCCAAAGAAGGACGAAAAGGTTAGAGTCTATGTCGACTACCAGGATCTCAATCGGGCCAGTTCGAAAGACGATTTCCCCTTGCCAAACATACACATCCTAATCAACAACTGCGCCAAGCATGAGCTGCAGTCATTTGTGGATTGTTTTGCTGGTTATCATCAGATCTGGATGGACGAGGAAGATGCTGAGAAAATGACTTTGACTACGCCGTGGGGAATGTACTACTACAAGATGATGCCGTTTGGGTTAAAGAATACATGGGCCACCTACATGAGGGCCATGACCACCATTTTTCATGATATGATACACAAGGAGATCGAGGTGTACGTAGATGACGTTATCATCAAGTCCAAGAATGCCACTGATCACATGGAAGATTTGAGAAAGTTCTTCAACAGATTGCGAAGATACAACCTAAAGCTGAATCCCGTAAAGTGTGCATTTGGGGTTCCCGTTGGAAAATTACTTGGGTTTATTGTGAGCCGTCGAGGAATAGAACTGGATCCATCAAAGGTCAAGGCCATTCAGGAATTGCCACCACCAAAGAACAAAAAAGATGTGATGAGTTTCTTAGGAAGACTCAACTACATCATCTGGTTCATAGCACAGTCTACAGTTATCTGTGAGCCAATCTTTAAGATGTTGAAGAAGGACACCGTAACCAAGTAGACTGATGAATGCCAGAAAGCTTTTGATAGAATTAAGGAATACCTGTCCACACCACCGGTTTTAGTCCCGCCTGAGCCAAGTAGACCTCTACTACTCTACATCGCAGTGCTAGATGGTGCCTTCAGTTGCGTCTTGGGGCAATGATAAGTTAGGATTTTAACATGTTTTATGCCCCTACTTGCCTATGTTTTGATCATATATTTGTACAAAATAGTCCCAAAAGGCTCACAGGTTGTGCTTGTTTGCAGATTTGGTCGACAAAGTGACGAAATGTTAAAGATAGGCTAAAAAAGGAGTGAAACATGCTCAAGTATCAAAGACCAAGAAATCTGAGGGAAGAAGGCCTACTGTAGACCGTGCAAAGTGGAATGCGGCAGCACTAGGTGATTCGGAGAGTTGGTAAAATCAGGATAGAGGCAACGTGGCCGCGGTACATATCTCGCGGTCCGCGGTCAGGGCTCCGCGGCCGCACTACTCTTTTGTGCGGTCCGCGGTCAAGAGATTTAGAGAACTAAAATTTTGCCAAGACAATGCCATGAGGTCCGCGGTCATTGTTGTGCGGACCGCGCCAACTCCCTCCGCGATCGTGATCCATTCTACGCGGTCCGCAGAGTTCAACATCAGAGAGCTAATTTTTGAAGTTCAAGAGCCTAGTGCGGTCGCGGTCCATTTTGTGCGGCCCGCACTAACCCCGTAGAGGTATTTTTGTCCAGTTTTTCTAGCTTAGTATAAATATAACATTTTACCATTTTTAGGCCATCGGTTATCTTCAGAAGACAGCTGCGCTCATGAGAACAATTTTTTTAGCCATTTTTGGCATCTTAGCTTTAAATTAACAATAGATTCTTGCAATTTAATTTAGTATTTAGTTATTATGTCTTGTTCTTCATCTATTTCTTCATTTTCTCTTTCAAGCATGTGTAGCTAAACCCATTATCTAGGGTTGTGGCTCAACCCTAGTGTGGGTAATTGATGGACGTTGCGATCTAGGGTTAGATTAACTATGGGTGTTTGCTATTCGGGTTAATTTTTTGTTTTAATCTATAAATTGGTGGTTGCAAACACTGATTTGTGTTTTATGGATTTAACTTTTCTTGAGAAATAGAGTCTAAGTCTCCAAAATTGACCCAACAAGGAAGTAGGATGGACTCATGAGAAATGATAGTCCCAATTAACGGGTTAAACCTTGTTAGAGTAATCACCCTACTTGAACCCTAGTTGCTTGATCTAATTTGCCTACCCATTTGGTCTCTCTAGAGTCAATTGGGCAAAATCACTCTCTCTACCGAGAGGTGTGAGAGTAGGTAAAATTGTGCAACGATTATAGAATAAGCCCCAATTATGTCAATTGAACCTTAGTAACATCTACCCGTCAATTAGCCACCTAGGTGAGGCCATGACCTTAGTGCCCTTCTTCCCATTAGATACAACTTTAGCAATTATTTTGTAGCATAATCTAGATTTAACTAGTAGTTTGATAACTATAGTTTATAATTGAAAACCCCAAAATGATAAGAAGATCAATTAAGAGCATACACACAATTCTAGCCTAGATAGATACCCAGCTCCAAGTTCTAGCTCTCTGTGGAATTCGATCCCGACCCTCATATTGGGTAAAAGCTATTGCGACCCTCTCTTCCTACTTTATAGTAGCATGGAGTTGGCAGTGATCACTTTTTGGCACCGTTGCCGGGGAGCTAACGGTTTTGGCTATCTATTTAGTTAGTTTTGTGTGTTCTTCTTCTTTCATTCTTTGTTACTAACTTGTGTGTGTGATTACTATAGGTAACAAAATGGCTTTAAATGCAAACGACCCTCTTAGAAATGTGCTTGCGGGGAAGGAGGTTGAGGACATTGGAGAAGATGAGGTGCATCTTGTACCTCCCGGACCAAGACGAGGCCACCAGGCCAATGCTAATAACAACATTCCAAACCCTCCTCTGCCACCTCTAAGAGCGGTTCCTCGGGTGTTACCGAATCAAGGATATGCGAGTGCCATCGTTCCTCCCCGAATCCAGGCGGGAAACTTTCAAATCACAAATGTCATGTTGACCTTGCTCGAGCAACAAGGATATTTTACGGGCGCCTCCGATCAAAATTCCTACAAGCACTTGAAGGGGTTCATAGATACATGCTGGGGTAGCAAGCAAAAAAATGTGTTCGAGGATGCTTTGAGATTGAGGCTTTTCCCATTTTCTCTTCATGGCAAATCGTTGAATTGGTTAGAAAGGCTCCCCAATCATTCCATCACTACGTGGGATGAATTGGCGGACAAGTTTATTTCTAAGTTCTTTTCTCCAAGTCACATGGCGGCGCTTCGTGATGAAATTTTGGACTTCAAGCAAGAGCCAACGGAACCGTTGCATAAAATATGGGAGAGATTTAGAACAATGGTGAAAGAATGCCCAAACAATGATATGACCGAGGCAATGATTCAAAAAACCTTTTATCGGGGCATCAACATCACTAATCAATGCATTGTGAACCAATTGGCTGGTGGCAACTTTATGAAGCTTCCTTACAATGAAGCTTGTGATATTCTTGACAATATGGCCGACACTTCTTCGGCTTGGCAAAGTAGGGCCAATGTTCCTCAAGGCGACCCTACAGTGATCCATTTGCACAATGAGTTGCATGACCATGGTCAAGCTATTTCCAAGCTTACTACTACTATGAATCAATTGGATAAGGCGCAATTACAACAAATCCAAAATCCTCGCCAAGTCAATGCCATGGAAGGAGTGAATATGCTTAAGAGAAGGCAAAGAGGGCAACAACCTAAGGAAATTGTGATCAATATGGTGATGGTGATGGTGGTGGTTTTTCAAATGAGTGTTATGATGAGCAAAGCGAAGAAGTTCAATAAGCCAATAAATATCAAGGCAATCGAGGAGACTCTTCAAATCAACAATGGCAACCCCAAGAAAATTGGGGCAATCAACAAGGTGGTGGTAATTGGAACAACAACAACCAAGGCGAAAATCGGGGAAACAATAATCAAGGCAACCACGGGAATTGGAATGGTAATAATAACAATTGGAACAACAATGGTCAAGGCAATTGGAACAATAATGGAAACCAAGGCAATCGGGGGCAAGGCTTTCAAAGGCCCCCTATGTACCAACAACCGAACAATCCACCCTCATTCCCTTATCAAGGATCTAGTTCTTCGGGTAATGATATGGGAATAATAGAAATGATGTTCGAACAAATGATGAGGAAGAACCAAGATTTCGATTCTCAATTGGCTTCCCACAATACCTCCATTCGGAATTTGGAGGTACAATTAGGACAAATCTCTCAATCATTAAATACTCGCCCAAAGGGTGCTCTACCAAGTGATACAGTAGTGAACTCTAAAGGTGGGAAGAATCAAGTGATGGCGGTACAACAAGAAGTGAAAGAGGTGGTGATGTGCATGCCTCGAAAGATAAGCAAGTTGTGGATGATGATATTGAGTTGCGGGAAAATGATGTACCTTTTATAGTTGAAAATATGGTTGAGAACAATGTAAACAATGAAGTGAGGATAGATATTGATGAGGCCGAGGTGGAAACTCAAGACACCGTAAACCCGTCTAGGGAACATGTGATTGATATGCCCGAGCCGGTGGGGCCCAAAGTCAAGGTACCTCTGCCTTATCCTCAATGGTTAGTGTCACACCTCCTTTCGGCGCTACCACACCCCGCGAAGGGCGTGGTAGAAGGGAGTTTTTCCAATTAAAGGACA
>MU720449.1:5497-16165 GCA_026770625.1 Nicotiana glauca | reverse complement strand
TATTACCACTGAGTTGGAAGTACTCACTTTACTCCCTGCACCATGTGTGCAGATCCAGGTATCTCGGGAGTTTAGCTGAGCTTTTGCTGATTGCAGAGTTTATCCAGAGTTGTTGTGGTAGTTGCCTGACGTCCGCAGGACCCGACTCCTCCCCTATCCCTTTTATTATCTTTCTGCAGTTTTGAAACTATGTATTTTGGAGTCTTATTACACTGTATCGTTAGAGGCTCTAGACTCATGACCCCCAGGTCTTTGGGAGTTTATTCCGTGTTATCGTGATATTCAGCTTAATCTTTTAGCTTCATTGTTGTTAATGATATTTAAATAATTGGTTTTGAGCTTCATGCTCGAGTTGAGAGTGTAAATGTTCGGGCTTGCCTAGCAGTTGTGTTTGGTGCCATCACGATCGGGATTGGGGTCATGACACCAACCCCTGTGTTGAATCGCCTAAGTCAAATGCACATGATGCAAATAAGCGTTCCTACTAGGGATTCGGCATGAGGCTGTGTTATTCTAAGTTTAAAACCTCGGTATATTGTTCTAGACTTGGTGTATCCGAGCGGACAACTCGAGCCGAGGGGGCTATGTACCGAAAACCAAAAGGTCATATGGATTTGTAACTTGTCCGAGCCTCTTTCTAAATTAAGGTATGACACTAACAGAAAAGAAGTCACACCATCGTGCACTTCCCCGAAGATGAGAAGAGAAGGGTTTTGTAACAGTTTATATACAACTCAAGTAATATCAAAGCGGTAAAAGCGACATTTAGCATATTAGGCCCAAGCATGTAATAAAAATAAGATAATAAATAAAAGCCAAATATAACAATTATTCTAAACTTGAATTCTTGAACCCAGAACCAGAGATTCTGGGTTCTTTTCCCCAGCAGAGTCGCCAGAGCTATCACACCTCCTTTTTACCACCGGAAGGGAGCAAAAGGAAGTTTTTCCAATTTAAGTGAAAATCAAAACAGGATTATTTATATTAAATTCAAAGTCACCACTTGATATAATTTATGATGTCCCAAGTCACCGGTTTCAAATCCCGAATCGAGGAAGTTTGACTCTGTTTTACAGTCCGCGAAACAAAGAAATCTGAGTAAGGAATTCTGTTAACCCGGGAGAAGGTGTTAGGCATTCCCAGGTTACATGGTTTTAGCATGGTGTCTCAACTATTATTATTGGCCTAATTATATGATTAATTGAATCTTTAAAACCTATGTGAATTTTTCAATTTCTAGCCGTTTTTAATGTTTTTTAGGAAAATTCATGATTTGTTTTTGAAAACTCATCGTAAACCATGCTACATGAAATGCACCCGCGGTTCACGACACGTTTATTTTATTTAACATTTTTTGGAAATTAAAGTCGGGTCACATGAAATTTACATTTGGATTTGGAAATTATATATCGCAACTACGTCACGGGAATCGTACCCGTAGCTATGATGATTTATTATATAAAAAAATGGGCCAGCATCATATTATCATAGAACGGGTCTGGACATATAATTTGCTACCGGAGAATATTTCATATTTACATTGTGTAGGCCCTTAACAAATCTGAAAATCAAACAGATAGCTTCACATTTTTGGAAGCAAACTCCCATAACCCATTTTGTTAGAACAAGGAGGTGAATTTAACCGCAATTCTAATGAACAATTAAGTATACGTAAAATAGCAAACAACTCAGCATTCTTAGAGATTAATTAGTCTAAATTTTAAACAAAATAAAATGAACTAATAAATATAGTAGTCTAATGAACAGACCATTAAAACATATCAAACAAGATTAAGCAAGATAACTCACTCAAAATATTTTAATAGTTGGGTAAAAGGAAATGAAATGAACCTTTATTTTCTTTCGAGTCAATCAACTGGACATTTTATTGACGAATCCAAAATTGCAACTCAAAACGCGAACAAGAGAATAACCACGAACGAAACAGGGACTCGGATCGAGACCTCCAACGGAAATGGAAACTCGAACAAGGATTATCGACGACTTCTATGCTCACCGGAAAAATCAAACTAAGCCAGAAAACGGACCCAACGAACTCCATGACAGTAGTTCATGATTTAGAGTTGTTTCAGGCTGGAGAAACCATTCCACGGCTGAATCGAGAAACATGTAAAGCTCCACTTCTGCAGTTGTTGCCTTAAATGTAGATGGTTTCTTCGCAACCAAAGTCATGTTCAATTCTGAAGCACACTATAGGGAATCATTTATTCCAGCTCCTTTAGATTTTCAAGTTGGTGTTTTTTGCTAGGTTTTTTTTGAAAATAATGAAGCGTAGCTTTTTAATCCATAAAAAATGGCTGAAGTTCCTAGGTCTCTAGGGTTGCTTCTATATGTTGAGAGTTGAAGAGGTGAAGAAGGTGGTATCCCTTTCGTTGGTTTTGTGAGTGTCTCCAGAAGAAGACGTTCAGGGGAGGGGTTGTGGCTGAAGGATGGTCGTTTGTGGGCTGTGAAGATGAAGAAAAAGATCAACGGGGATTTGTCGTTGTCTATGGCTACTGGATTCTTGGGTCTAGGGCTCTGCGACTGAAACTTCATGCTAGTGTTCTATTTTTTTTTTCTCATCATGGAGAAGATGAAGCTTAGCTTCCAAAATGAATAGAAACGACTGCCAGGTCTAGGGTCCTCCTAGGTTTTTGGTTTTCTTGTATATTATGCTAAACGGGTGTCTAGGTTTGGGCTTATGAGTTAATGGTCTAAGAAATTGGCTTAATTGGGCTAAGATGACTTTTGGGTTTTGGATTGGGTCAATGTAAATTGAGCTAAAACTTAAAATCCATAAACTATAGACCCAAATCCAATTCTTCTTGTACAATAATATAAAACACCTCTAAAAATGTAAAACCACTCCTAATTAACTAAAATAAACTACTAAAGATAAACCTAAAATGAAATTATTATTTTTTTGGTATTTTTTTCAAGATTAAAAATGATTACAAAATATTAATGATTTTTTTTATTATATAATTTTCATTTTTGTGACAACATAAAGTAAAGGAGTCAAAATTATTTGAAATAAATATATTAGGCCTAAACTAAATATTTACATGCTAGAATATATAAAATCTTGGGGAGGGTCAAAAATCACATGTCTAAACTTATTATGTACTATTCATGCCTAAACTAATAATTCTCCATGTTGAACAAGTCTTATGATATTTTTCTTGGCATTGGATAATTGTTGAGTATTGACTCGAGTTGAGGCTTACATTGTTAAATTAACTGTTGAAACGAGATTGGTTATAGATGATTCCGTTGTCGGGATGTTATTGTTTCTATTTTTGGGTGAGGAAGAATGTAAAACACAAAGGGTGATGCCGTGCACGATATTGTGAGAGAGTGTTGATGCATGAAGGGTGATGCCGTGCCATACTCAGTGAGTGTTAATGCACGAAAGGTGTTGCCTTGCCTATTTTTGTGAGTGTTAATGCACGAAGGGCGATGCCGTGCCAAGATTATGAGAGAGTTAATGCATGTAGGGTGATGTCATGCCATTTCTGTTAATTTTATGGTGAGGACAAGAGTAAAACACAAAGGGTGATGTCGTGCACGTGTTACTGTGTTATCATTTCCGTTGGTTCAAGTTGGATATTTACTTTGCTTCTTTACCTTATTATTGTGATAAACTGATATTCCCCTCAACATGTTTCCCTTTCCCATCTTTATCTGTTAAATATTTGTTATTATTATTTCTCGTATATGATTTAACTGCACAGGTTTATATTGTTGTCGTGTCCTAGCCTCGTCACTACTTTGCCGAGGTTAGGCTTGACACTTACCAATACATGGGGTCGGTTATACTGATACTACACTCTGTACTTTCTGTGCAGATTTTGGTGTCGGACCTCGTAAGTAGTGTTAAGGTTGCTGCCTTTAGTCCAAGGAGACTTAAGGTAGGTCTGCCGGCGTCCGCAGACCCTGGAGTCCCCTTCCCTTTATTTTGGATATCTGTCTCTTTCCATTTTTTGTAATTCTTTTAAACCTGTATTTGTAGAATTTCTTAGACGTTTGTGAATTGTGATACCAGATCATTGGGGTAGACATTTATTGGAATATTTTGAACTGTTTTAACATTTCCGCACTTTATATTTGTTTAGCTTTAGTTATTATTTATTTCTATTTGGGTTAATTGTTAATGTGTTAAAATCATAATTTGTTGGCTTGCCTGGCATTCAAGAGTTAGGCGCCATCACGATCCCGATGGTGGAAATTTGTATGGTGACAAGTGGTATCAGAGCACTAGGTTGCCTAGGTCTCATGATTCACAAACAAGCTAGGTAGAGTCTGGGAGATCGGTACAGAGACGTCTGTGTTTATCCCTATAGGCTACAGAGTTTAGCAATAAATTCACATCTATTCTTCTCAGTCGTGTGATTTGACTTCTCAATGCTAATTGAAATTCTACTATGTTCTTTTGCAGCCCGAACCCCCAGTGGCAGCTCCTACAAGGGGCAGATGATAAGGCGAGGCCGTGCTAGAGGTCGAGGCAGGGGCAACGCTCATACTCGCACTCCCTAGTAGATGGATCCTTAGTTCTAGACTCCATCAGCTCAGCTAGTGGGAGTAGCTTAGCCAGTTGTTGCATCTCAGGCAGTTGGTGGCTCGTCTATGTCTTTTGAGGATTTGTTGAGTTTGGATAATTTCACCAAACTTTTCCCGGTTCATTTCAGTAGGGAATCTTCTAAGGACCCCTGGGATTATCTTGACCGCTGCCATGAGGTGTTACAGAACATGGGGATAGTAGAGACCAATGGGGTCGACTTTGTTGTATTTCAGATGATAGGGTCCGCCAAGAGATGGTGGAATGATTTTGTGCTGACTAGATCAGTTGGTTTGCCTGCCTTGACTTGGGATCAGTTATCTCAACTTTTTCTTGAGAAATTTCTTCATGTCACTCTGAGAGAGGACTACCACAGGCGGTTCGAGCATCTTTAACAAGGTTCTATGATTGTCACCCAGTATGAGACTAGGCTTGTTGATTTGGCTCGTCATGCTCTTCTTATACTCCCCGCCGAGAGAGATAGATAGATAGAGAGAGAGAGAGAGAGAGAGAGAGAGAGAATGAGGAGGTTCATTGAGGGACTCGCTCAACCTATTAGATTGCAGATGGCTAAGGAGACGGGTAGCGAGATTTCTTTTCAGGATGCGACCAATATGTCCTGGCAAGTTGAGCCAGTTCTAGCTCAAGGGAGTGGTCAGGGGTCTGATAAGAGGCGACGTCATCCTTGTAGGTTCAGTGGTGCCTCATATGGAGGCATGATTCTTTTGGTAGGGGCCATACTACCAGGCCATTTCATTCAGCACTTCAGGCTTCTCATAGTGCTTCAGGTGGCCATTATTCTCATATGTAGTATTTTGATCAGCTACCCTACAGTACAACTCTAGCTCCTATCAGACACCTCCGTTCCAGAGTTTTTAGGGTGGTTACTCAGGCTGTCATGGTCAATTTCAGGGTTAGTAATCCCACCAACTGAGGGCTTGTTATACTTGTGGCGATCCGAGGCACATTGCTAGGTTTTGCCCTCGAGCATCGATCAGTTTTCAACATCAGGGTTCCCGCGCCATGGTTCATGCACCGATTGTTCCACCACCTACTCAGCTAGCTAAGGGAAGGGTTATCCAGTTAGAGATGAAGGTAGAGGTGCTAGAGGTGGAGTTCAGGCCGCTAGAGGTGGAGGCTAGCCAGTAGAGGCCGTCCTAGGGATCTAGTTCAGAGTGATAGGGCCCAACCCCGATGTTATGCTTTCCCAGCCAGACTTGAGGCTGATGCATCTGATGTCGTTATCACAGGTACGGTTTCAGTTTGCAGTAGATATGCTTCAGTTCTATTTGACTAGGGTCTACATACTCTTATGTGTCATCATATTTTGGTACATATTTGGTTGTGCCTCATAATTCCTTAAGTGCTCCTGTATATGTGTCCATACCGATGGGTGATTCTATTATTGTAGATCGTGTCTATCACTCGTGTGTGGTTATTATTGGGTTTTGAGACCCGTGTAGACCTCCTACTACTGGATATGGTCAATTTTGATGTCATCTTGGGGATAGATTGGATGTCACCATATCATGCCATATTGGACTGTCATGCCAAGATCGTGACCATAGCCTTGATGGGGTTGCCTCGATTGGAGTGGAGAGAGACTCCTAGTCATTCTATCAGTATGGTTATTTCTTATATGAAGGCTTGGCATATGGTCGAGAAGGGGTATTTGGCTTATTTTGCATACGTTCATGATTCTAGTGCTGAGGTTTCTCGCATGGATTCCATACCAATTGTCGTGAGTTTCCAAAGGTATTTCTGCAGACTTGCCAGGAATGCCACCCTACATGGATATTAACTTTTGCATTGATTTGGCTCAGGACACTCAGTCCATTTCTATTCTGCCATATCTTATGGCCTCGCCAAAGTGGAAAGAATTGAAAGAACAATAGCAAGACTTGCTTGATAAGAGCTTTATTAGACCTAGTGTCTCGCCCTCAGGTGCGCCAGTGTTGTTTGTCAACAAGAAGGATGGGTCGATGAGGATATGAATAGACTATCGGCAGTTGAACAAAGTCACCATTAAGAACAAGTATCCATTTCCGAGGATTGATGATTTTTTCGACCAGCTTCAGGGTGCCAAATTATTTTCGAAGATTGATTTGGGATCTGGCTACCATCAGTTGAGGATTAGGGCATCCGATGTCCCTAAGACAACTGTTTACACTCGATACGGGCATTATGAGTTCCTAGTGATGTCCTTTGGTTTGACAAATTCCCCAGCAACATTCATGGATTTGATAAACCGAGTGTTCAGGCCTTATTTAGATTCCTTCATGATTGTCTTCATTCATGATATTTTGATCTACTCCCGCAACTGAGAAGAACACGAGCAGCATCTTCAAGTCATTCTTCAGACTCTGAAAGATAGTCAGTTATAAGCTATGTTTTTGAAATGTGAGTTTTGGTTGAGTTCAGTAGCTTTCTTGAGTCATGTTGTATCAACAGAGGGTATTTAGGTGGATCCTAAGAATATTGAGGCAGTAGGGGCTGGCCTAGACCCACATCAGCCATAGATATCCGAAGTTTCTAGGGTTTGGTGGGTTATTATCATCGGTTTGTAAAGGGATTTGCATCTATTGCAGCCCCAATGACCAGGTTGACCCATAAGGGTGCCTCGTTCAGGTGGTCGAACGAGTGTGAGGCGAGCTTTCAGAAGCTCTAGACAGCTTTGACTATGACACCGGTGTTAGTTTTGCCCACAGGTTCAGGGTCATATACAATATATTCTGATGCATCTCGTATTGACTTGGTGTGGTGTTGATGCAGAATGGAAAGTTTATTGCATATGCTTTGCGGCAATTGAAGATCCACGAGAAGAATTATCCAGTTCATGATTTGGAGCTAGCATAAATTGTTCATGCGTTGAAGATTTGGAGGCATTATTTATATGGCGTGTCATGTGAGGTGTTCCCAAATCACAAGAGTCTACAATAATTTTTCAAGTAGAAGGAGCTAAATTTGAGGCAGATAAGGTGGTTGGAGCTGTTAAAAGACTATGATATTGCCATCTTGTACCATTTGGGGAAGGCAATGTAGTGGCCGATGCTTTGAGTTGGAAGTCGGCTAGTATGGGTAGACTTGCATATATTCCAGTCGGTGAGCGACCACTTGCTTTGGATGTTTAGGCTTTGGCCAATCAGTTCGTGATGTTGGATGTCTCTGAGCCCAGCCATGTTCTATCTTGTACAATCGCTCGGTTTTCATTATTTGAGTTTATCAGGGATCGGCAGTATGATGAACCTCATTTGCTTTTCCTTAGGGACACAGTGCGGCACGGTGATGCCAAGCAGGTTACAGTTGGAGATGACGGAGTTTTCCGAATGTAAGGTCGAGTTTGTGTGCCTAATGTGGATGGTCTTCATGAGTTGATTCTAGAGGAGGCCCATAGCTCCCGGTATTCTATTAATCCGGGCACCGTCAAGATGTATCAGGATTTGCGGTAGCATTACTAGTGGAGAAGGATGAAGAAGGATATTGTTGTATATGTAGCTCGGTATTAGCAGGTAAAGTATGAGCATCAGAGACCTGGTGGTTTATTTCAAAAGATTGAGATTCTTGAGTAGAAGTGGAGAGTATCACTATAGACTTCGCTATTGGACTCCCACGGACGCAGAGGAAGTTCAATGCGGTATGGTTTGTTATTGACAGGCTAACTAAGTCAACACATTTCATTCATGTGGCAGTTTCCTATTCTTCAAAGCAATTAGCTGAGATCTATATCTAGGAGATCATTCGTCTCTATGGTGTGCCCATGTCAATCATTTTTGATCGGGGCACGCAGTTTACCTTGCATTTCTGGAGGGCAGTTCAGCGTGAGTTAGGTACGCAGGTCGAGTTGAGCATAACACTTCATCCTCAAACAGGCAGGCAGACAGTCCGAGCGTACTATTCAGATTTTGGAGGACATGCTTCGAGCCTATGATATTGACTTTGGAGGTTCTTAGGATCCCAATTTTTGCTGTTAGCGGAGTTTGCCTACAACAACAGCTATCAGTTGAGCATCCAAATGGCCCCTTATGAGGCATTATATGGTAGATGGTGTCGATCGCCAGTTGGGTGGTTTGAGCTGGGGGAGGCTCGATTGTTGGGTACAGCTATGGGTACGTGATGCCTTGGACAAGGTTAAGATCATTCAGGATAGGCTTCGTACAGCTCAGTCCAGGAAAAAGAGTTATGCCGACTGTAAGGTTCGTGATGTGGCATTCATGGTCGGTGAGCAAGTGTTACTTCGGGTGTTGCCCATGAAGGGCATGATGAGATTTGGAAAGAAGGGCAAGAAGCCCTAGGTTCATTAGCCCTTTGAGATCCTCGATCGAGTGGGAGAGGTGGCTTACAGACTTGCGTTGCCACCAAGTTTATCAACTGTGCATCCAGTGTTTCATGTGTCCATGCTTCGGAAGTATCATGGCAATCCATCCCACGTGTTAGACTTCAACACTATCTAGTTGGACAGAGATTTGACCTATGAGGAGGAGCCGGTAGCTATCTTAGAGCGGCAGGTTCGTTAGTTGAGATCGAAGAGCTATCCTTAGGTTCGTGTTCAGTGGAGAGGTCATCCTGTAAAGGCAGCTACTTGGGAGTCCGAGTTCGATATGCGGAGCCGATATCCACATCATTTTACCGACTCAGGTACTTTTCTATATCCGTTCGAGGACAAACGATTGTTTTAGAGGTGGAGAATGTGATGACTGTCGCATCCCCTTTTTCCCTTCTCGCGGCGGGAGAATTGGGTTTATGACATTTTGGGTGTGGGGCAACTCGTTCCTTTTGGGAACTGGGTTTTGCATTTTTTGAAGAGTCTCCACCTAATAATTTATGGTGCATTAGGACACCTACAAAGTTTACTACAGCTATATTTTTTTTTGATAACCAGAGATAGGGTAAGGGCTTGAAATTATCTTAAGGGGAAGGTGTTAGGTACCCCTCAAGATCCACTAGTGTGGTTCCCTGCCAGATAGTTCTTTGTGAATTTGAGGTGCAATTAACATATAAATAGATAAGGCGCAAATAAGAGGGGATTTTGATACACAATGGTTTGAAAGTAAACAAAGTTTGAAAGAGCAATTAAAAGGCTGATTTGTAAACAAAGAGGTGCAATGCTTTAAAAGAAAAGGAACATAAAGGAAGGCAATCCTATGTTTATTTAAAATATGGATCACATCAATGCAGTACCCAGTAATCACTCCTCAAGAGAGGGACTACACGTGGTATTAGCGCACCGGTCATCATATCTATATCTACCTATCCCACCCCGTTAAGGTACTAAGCGCGGATTGGTGTCGACCGCTATTGCATGCTATTACCCGTCCTATTCTTATCAGTTCCGGAGGTATCTAGGACTACTATTCTTAAAAGGGAGGGTTATTAGGCTGACTTAGAGTTTCAAAGGTAAAAAATCAAGGGCGACATACAAAACATGTAGCACAATAACTGGGGAAGCGCATAAATAATGAAAGCTCACATATACCTCCTCAAAGAAGGCAATCAAATAGCATGACTCAAACAACAAGTAGGGTCTGGAAATATATAGGCAAAAGAGGAGTTTAAGTTGTTGAAGCAGACCAATTTATTACATAACTCAGATAAGAAGTCTGAATCAGGCTTGCCTGCTGGATGTAGTGATTATTAACTAACAGATGTCACACCTCCTTTTTCGGCTACCGCACCCCGCGGAGGGTGTGGTAAAGGGAGTTTTTCCAATTAAAGGACAATCGAAACGGAATTCGTTTATGAAGAGATTCAGAGTCGCCACTTAGGAGATTTATGGTGTCCCAAGCCACCGGTTTGAATCCCGAATCGAGGAAAAAGTTGACTCTATATTACAGTCCGCGGACCAGAAATCTAGATAAGGAATTCTGTTAACCCGGGAGAAGGTGTTAGGCACTCCCGAGTTCCGTGGTTCTATCACGGTCGCTCAACTATCATATTTGGCTTATTTATCTGATTTATAACATGTTTTAACTTATATGCAAATTTTAACCTTTAACCGCTTTTAATTATTTTCAAGGAATTGAACGTCGTTTAAAATATATTTTTGGATCACGTCACATAAAATGCACCCGGATCCTCGACACATTTTATTCAACGTTTTGGGATTTGGATTT
>MU720445.1:2511-20357 GCA_026770625.1 Nicotiana glauca | reverse complement strand
CAGGTAACCGACTAACTAGCGCTTGAAGAGCTTGGCTAACCCGTGCATCAATTATTCTTTGCAGAGCTTCCTCTGGTCCCTCAAAATATTTTGATTGCTCTTGCTCATCAGCATGTGATTCTGGTGCAGGAGTATCTTCACGAGATTGACGTGGAGAAGTTTGAGGGGAAGGAACTGTGTTAATATTGTGCAAATCCCCTTGACCCTGATGGATTTGATTTTCAACAGCATTGTTGTTGTTGTTGTTGTTATTGTTGTTACTTGCCATGCTGATATCAATTAGTAGAGTGCAATTTAAAAAGAAATAAATTATCAGATTCCCGGTAACGGAACCAATTTGTTTAACCAAAAAATAATATTTTGGTCAAAGTTATAATTTAAGATGAAAAAATCTGGTTACTGATAATCAAGAGACCACAAAAGAATAATAGGCTTTCTGAGAATATGAATAAAGCAGTAAACAAATTTGTATTTCAGTATGATATCAATGATTTTTTCGTGTCCTTACAAATGATGAGACTTCTTCCTTTTATAGTTGATTCTAGGTAAAGGAATGAAACCTAAGCTTTAATGAGGAAATTATGAGTAATAAATGACATTAAATAAGCCGTTACACAATCATTCATATTAAATACCAGTTTTCTAACGTATCAGGTATTTAATATTGAATTTGGACTCCTTTTTGTCTTCAGATTCATGTCTTCAATGTCTTTCGATCCGTTGGCTTTAAATGACTTGAATTGATACGAGAGTCGTGTCTAAACTGTTTCTCGTGCCTGTTTAACTTTTTCTTCCCGTATCTGTTATCTCCCGTGCCTTTTTCTTAATTGTTACGCTTTAACTATTTGACCAGTCCACGTGTCATGCCATGTCATTTTCAATATAAAATCAACTTTTTCCCAATACAAGTACTATCTTTAGTTTTATTTGCTGATGAACAAAAACCGCAGCAGCAGCAACCTTATATGAACTTGAAAGCACGGACTAGAATATAAGATGAATGCACATTCTTATTTAGTTTCAAGCACACAGTTAAAAGAGCACTTCAATTATTATTTGAAAGATTCTTAAAGAGAGAAGGGCATGTCCCTTTGTATAGTCCAACTGGCAAATTGAAAAGACAGATGTAATCATTAATGTGAACCTTATATTATATAATATAGCACGCCAATCGCAAGTTTAAAATAATGCTTTAGGAAACCAGGTTGTCAACTTTAAGGTTTATGGGTTCTTCCTCCGAACATACCGTACGTCTTAATTATTGGGTTCACAGTTAAATATTTATATAAACTTGTTGAATTTTTATAATATTAATATAATGTTTAAACAAAAGTGACTGGGTTCGGCCAAACTCATACCTAATAGGCTAGCTCCACCTTTGATTGTCAACTCTATTTAGATCAAAGCAATTAATTAATGAACCATCAATGATTAATCTTCTATACACACAACTTGAGCCTTGTGGAAAAAATACCTAGAAAAATTAGAAAGATGGCTGAAGATCAGAGAAACGAGATTCAAGATCTGTCTAAATCCATCACTCCAAGTGAAGAACCTGCTAAAGGTAATTAAGAGTTGAAAACTATATTATCTACATAATGTTTCACCAATTTTGTCTGTGCCTTTTTTCTTTTTAAAAGTTTTTCATATTACATAGGGTTTGTTGTCACTTATTCTTTTCATTTTCTATTTAGCAGAGGATCTAATCATCAGAAACAGTCTCTCTGTCCTTATAGGGTAGGACTTAGGTCTACGTATATACTATTGTCCCCTCCAAACCCCACTTATGAAAATTCAGTGTATTTGTTGTTGTTGTTATCATATTACATAGGAGAATTAGGGAATCAGAGCAGCAGAAATTGTCCTTACCTATAGTATGAAATACTCCCACCGATACTACTAGACTATAACCCTTAATTATTTGTCACGTTGATTTCATTATTAAGATCTTTTTCTCTTTTTCATTTTTCGCAAAATGATTTGGGTATGTATATGCTGAGGATTTATTGGAAACAACCTTTCTATCTCACATAAGATCAGATCTACGTACGTCCCACCCTCCTCGGACCCTACTTATGAAATCACAATGTATATATTATTGTTGTTGATTCGGGTATGCCTATGTTTTCATTTTTGTCAGGATTAGAAAATGCTAAAGATCAAGGGCTAGTGGAGAAAGAAGAAGCAGCTAATGCTCAAGACGAGGGGTTGGTGCACGTAGTTGTAAGAGCAAAAATGCCAGAACCTCCACGCAAACGACCTCCTCCAACGACTGGTTGAACTGAAATAATATAAGCCTAATTGGAAATTTCAAAGTTTAAGTGTTGTACATTTAAAGTAATTAACCAGATGTAATTGGTTAATTGCTTTTTTAATTTCTTCGTGCGTGTTTGTTCTTACTCATCGTTATCCTTTTACTTGTACTTTGATTTTTAACAAATATGATTGGTGAAATACAATTGTGATGATAATGCAGTTTGTGTGTTTCAGAAGGGGAACCTTAGCGTAATTGGTAAAGTTGGGGGCATTTGCATCTATACCCGCTTTTTGTGGCACCTTTTAACTTGTGCCCGCTTTGCAAAAAAAAAATTGCAAGCGTACCCGCTTTTTCGCATAACTTCAGCATACGGGGCTGAAGTAGCAAAGACAATCACGCAAAACTTCAGCATTCTAGTAGACGGGCCTGAAGTTCAGCTCCAGAGCTGAAGTTTTGTTTTGTAACTGGCGAACTTTAGCTCTAGAGCTGAAGTTTTTGTTTTGTAACTGGCGAAGTTTTTGTTTTGTAATTGGTGAACTTCAGCTCTAGAGCTGAAGTTTTTGTTTTGTAACTGGCGAGCTTCAGCTCTAGAGCTGAAGTTTTTGTTTTTATAACTGGCGAACTTCAGCTCTAGAGCTGAAGTTTTTGTTTTGTAACTGGCGAACTTCAGCTCTTTCTGATTTTCTCTTGTCTCACACATGAAAATGCTAGTCTGATTTCTTCTACTGAACTACTGTGTTGTACAAGAAAAAGGGAGGATTAGACACCAACCTAATGGTTTGCCTTTGAAATCACTTGCTAGGTTGACATGTGTATCTAAGAATTGGCAAAAGTGCATTGCTGAAGTTTACCGTTCTAAAAAATGCTGGTCTCTACCTTACTTAATTGGTTTCTTTTGTGTGGATACCCATACTCATTTCTTCTTCTCATATCAGGTATCGCCATTATTACTTGGTGTAGCAGTTTAGATAAGTCAGTCAATTTTATTGGAGAGTGTGAATATTGTTGCATCTTCCAATAGTTTTCTTCTTTGCGATAAGCGTAGAAGCAGAGGCAGCGTTTTGATATCCCTAAAACGCAGCACCAACAACAGCAGAAGAAAGAAGAAGAAGAAGAAGAAAACGAAGAAGGAGAAGGAGGAGGAGAAAGGGGGCTGAAGTTGTTTAAAAAATTAGTACAAGTTAAAAGTTTTTAAAAAAATGGGTATAGGTTAAATGGGGGCGACCAAATAGGGCGTCCCGTACAATTTAAAATAGCCCCTTGCAGAAATATAGGGTAAAACTGCATACAATAGACCCTTGTGGTCCGACCATTCCCCGAACTCCACGCATAATGCAACAAGGTGATCAAACAAAACATGCTATCCCTAGTCTATATTCCATAGAGATCAGACATTTAGAAAAAAGTAGTTACTCTAGAAAATCACATAAATACACAGAGTCAACGCAACGGAATATTAATAGGAATGTACCGTCAGCCATGGTTGTTCAAGTGATGTAGGGAATCGACTTGGAAGAACCTTGATAGAAAACCTAGAGCCTTTTAGCATGTGCCTATCATAGGATTCCTGAGAGTCACATGCGTATTTATAGGTAGGCCAGGGACTTTTAGGTAAATATTTTAGCCCTAGAAACTTCTCTTTAAATTATAATTGCCCTAGAGACTCTTAATATATGGTAGTTTCTTTGCATCAAAGAAATTACCATATATGTATAACTACAGAATATTATCTGATATATTATTTTCTTTGGGAGACAAGGTAAATAATTTATTACTATGTGGGCCACATTAGAAGTCTCTAGAAGAGATGATAAATTTCTAATATTCTCCCACTTGGCTCACATATTAAAATCAGATAATCCTTTATGAGAGATAAACATATAATATAGTCATAGACTTTATCACTCAAATAAAAGTTATGCAACATTCACTTTATCTAGAATATATTATTACATGAATCATGTCGGTCATGTTTTTAAACAAACACCTCCTTCCATGTATTACAATTCACAATACATTCTAACAAAGTGTCTAACACCTTTATAAATGAAATTAATATGATTCATTCAGAGTCCAACTTTATTGATCCAAGGATCATAAATAATACATAAAAACCCAAAAGTATGCACTGTCATGTATGTCAAAATAAACATAATGTCTAGACAAACTGTTAGAGAGCAAAGTAAGACTAAATTGAGCTACTAAGCCCCATATGAGTTACATGATCATTGAAAATATTAGCCGGCAGACCTTTAGTTATAGGATCAGCAATCATCAAAGTAGTACTAACATGCTCAAAATTCACATCTTGCTTCTTCACATAGTCTCTAACCATCAAGTACTTTATATCGATGTGTTTGCTTTGGCTGCCACTTTTATTGTTCTTAGAGAAGAACACTGCAACTAAATTGTCACATAAGATTCTCAATGGCCTTGAAATGTAATCGACAATCCTAAGGCCGGAAGTAAAGTTTTTCAACCATAACGCATGTCATGTAGCTTCATAGTATGCTATAAATTCAGCTTCCATTGTGGATGTTGCAATAATGGTCTGCTTGATACTTCTCCAAGATACATCACCTCCACCAAGAAGGAAGATATATCCTGAAGTGAATTTACCAGTGTCTTTGCATCCACCCAAATTAGAGTCTGAATATCTAATCACCTCCAATGAGTCAGAGTATTTGTATGTTAGCCTAAAATCCTTGGTTCCTCACAAATATCTCAAAACCCTTTTACCCGCTTTCTCATGGTCAAGACCAGGGTTACTTTGGTATTTGTCAAGCATTCATACCGAAAAAGCAATATCATGTCTGGTACATACCTGTGCATACATAAGGCTCCCAACAAGTGAAGCATAGAGAATGTCTTTCACTTGCTCCTTTTCAATGCATTTTGTGAACATTGATTCAATGAGAATTTGTCACCTTTAATTATAGGTGCTACTATAGGTGAACAGTTCTTCTTCCCGAATTTTTCCAGAATTCTTTTAATATAGGCCTTTTGAGACAATCCAAGTAATCTTTGGGATCTGTCTCTGTGAATCTCTATACCAATAACATAAGAGGCTTCACCCATATCCTTTATCTCAAAATTCTGGATAAGGAACTATTTAGTCTTGTGCAACAATCCAAAATCACTACTTGCAAGCAAAATGTCATCAATATATAGGACTAGAAAAATATATTTGCTCTCACTTATCTTATGGTATATACACTGATCAGTGATGTTCTTTGTAAATCCATATGAAGAAAGAACATTAAAAAATTTAATATACCATTGGCGAAAAATATGCTTTAGCTTATAAATGGATTTATATAACTTGCAAACAAGGTGAATTTTGTCCTTATCACAAAATCCTTCAGGCTGACGCATGTATACCTCATCTTCAAGATCTCTATTCAGGAAAGCTCTTTTCACTTTCATGTAATGTAACTCTAAATCAAAATGAGCTAATAATGTCATGATTATTCTCAATGAATACTTCTTTGATAATGGAGAGAAGGTTTCATGGTAATCAATGCCTTCCCTTTGAGTAAAACTCTTGGCTACAAGTCTGGCTTTATATTGTTCGATATTACTAGATGAGTCTCTTTTAGTTTTAAAGACCCACTTGAAACCTATGATAGAGGATCCCTTTGGTATTCGACGAGATCCCAGACTTTGTTTTTAGCCATAGATTTTAACTCTTCTTTCATGGCATCATACCAAAGTTTGGAGTATTCTCCGCTCATGGCTTGTGAAAACAAGCATGGATCATCTTTTATTCCAATATCATAATTAGACTCTTGGATATTTACAACATAGTCACTAAAAATTGCTGATTTTTGAACTCTTGCAAATTTTCTCACTCCCACTGGTTCAGACACTTCTTCGGTGGGTTCAAGTAAAGCGGGTTGATCTTCATGTGGCTCCTCAAGTGATGGTAGATCTTGAACTTGTTTTTGTTCAAATAATTCATGAAAATTTTTTTGAGCAACATTCAAGTTCCTAATAAATAAAATTACCACAGGTGGTTCCCTTATTTCTTCCAATTTCACCCTTCGAGTCAAACCACTCTCACTCTCTTCATGCTCCTCAAGAAATCTAGCGTTTTTAGCCTCAACAATTTTAGGAGAATGAGAAGGACAATAAATGTTAAAGCCCTTAGAGTTAACCACATAGCCTATAAAATAACCGCTTATTGTTCTTTCATCCAACTTCTTTAGTTGTGCGTTATAAACCCTCAGTTCAGTTGGACATCCCCAAATGCGTAAATGATTTAAACTAGGTTTCCATCCTTTCCATAACTCAAAAGGTGTCTTGGGAATAGCCTTGGATGGAACCCTATTTAAAATATACATATCAGTGTTTAAGGCTTCACTCCATAAGGATAAAGGTAAACTTGATATGTTGATCATGCATCTTACCGTGTCCATTAATGTCCGGTTCCTTCTTTCTGCCACACCATTTTGTTGTAGTGTTCATGGAATGGTATATTAAGAAATTATATCTTCACTGTCAAGGAACTCAGCAAATGGACCCTTAACTTGTCCCTTATCTGTGTACCTACCAAAATATTCTTCACCCCTATAAGATCTTACAATTTTGATCTGAGCAGTAGTTTATTTCTCTACTTCTGTTTTGTAAACTTTAAAAGCATCAAGTGCTTCTAATTTTCTATATAGAAAATAGAGATACGTATATCTTGAATAGTCATCATTAAATGAGATAAAATATATCCACCATTCAAGCAAGGGGTAGGAAAAGGTCCACAAATGTCTGTATGTATGATCTCAAGCAATCGAGAACTTAGTTTGGCACCTTTATTTTATTTGTTGGTTTGCTTACCCTTTATGCAGTCCACACAAGTCCCGAAGTTCAAAAATCAAGAGCTTTTTGAACTCCATAATTAACCAACCTTTTTACTCTTTCGATAGAGATGTGTCCCAATCTTTTGTGCCAAAGACTTGATGGGTTTTCATTAATAATACATCGCTTAGTACCAATTTTTTTGTCATGCAAAGTTATAACACTGCATTCAAATGTGGGTTCTAGATCAAGTTTATATAAATTTCCATTCAAATTTTCAAAACCAATAACTTTATTATCTTTCAAAAGTTTCACAGAAGGATAATGAAAATTCAAATCATATTCACTAATCGATAGTCTTGAAAGAAAAATTACATTTCTTGAATATTCTGGAACATAAAAAGTATTTTCTAATAAGTGAAAAACATCCTTCAAAATGAGCCTATAAGTCCACACGCCTTCCACACGTGAACGCGTCCTATTTCCAGAATAGACGTAGTGTTAGATTCTTATCAGATTTTCCTGAGTTAGAAAGCCCTGCATGATTTTGGCAATGTGAATTGTAGAAACATAATCAATCCACCATGTATTATCAGACACTTATTTAAAATTAGATTCATAACATACAAAGGTAAATTTACCTTTCTTCTCAAACCATTTCTTGTATTTCAGGAAATTCTTCTTCCAGTGTCCTTTCTTCTTACAGAAACGTCAAGCATTTTTGTCAAAGGTGCTTTTCTTCTTCGTGGGAACACTTTTACTCTTCTTTGCATTTCTCTTACCATGAGACACCATATTAACACTTTCAGGTGTCTCATGCTTCAACATCTCTTCTTCTTGAACACATATGGCCAAAAGTTTATTGATTGACCATTTATCCTTATGTGTGTTGATCATACCCAACTATGCATTATAAAAAGGACAAGAGGTCGTTGCAAATATAATCTGAGTATTTTGCCCAGAGTCAAATCCCACAGGGAATTAACCTACCAATTACTTTTGTCAGACTCACTAAATTCTCCGTAATGAACTTCCTAGTTATTTTGAATAACACTTGGTGATATTTCTACTAACTATAACTGAATAAATTGAAGTAAACTAAAAGCTAACTACGACTGAGTTATAAACAGATAAGAGAAAGATCTAAGGTTGTGATTTCCCCTATTGATGGAATCCCTTCCTGCTATATTCCGTATAGATTTTCCTAATTTTGATATGAGCACTAGTTTATTTCTCTACTTCTGTTTTGTAAACTTTAAAAGCGTCAAGTGCATCTAATTTTCTATATAGAAAATAGAGATACATATATCTTGAATAGTCATCATTAAATGAGATAAAATATATTTCACCATTTAAGCAAGGGGCAGGAAAAGGTCCACAAATTTGTGTGTATGTATGATCTCAAGCAATCGAGAACTCCGTTTGGCACCTTTATTTTATTTGTTGGTCTGCTTACCCTTTATGCAGTCCACACAAGTCCCGAAGTTCAAAAATCAAGAGCTTTTTGAACTCCATCATTAACCAACCTTTTTACTCTTTCGATAGAGATGTGTCCCAATCTTTTGTGCCAAATACTTGATGAGTTTTTATTAATAATGCATCGCTTAGTACCAATTTCTTTGTCATGCAAAGTTAAAACATTGCATTCAAATGTGGGTTCTAGATCAATTTTATATAAATTTCCATTTAAATTTCCAAAACCAATAACTTTATTATCTTTCAAAAGTTTCACAGAAGGATAATGAAAATTCAAATCATATTCACTAATCGATAGTCTTGAAAGAAAAATTACATTTCTTGAATATTCTGGAACATAAAAAGTATTTTCTAATAAGTGAAAAACATCCTTCAAAATGAGCCTATAAGTCCACACGCCTTCCACACGTGAACGCGTCCTATTTCCAGAATAGACGTAGTGTTAGATTCTTATCAGATTTTCCTGAGTTAGAAAGCCCTGCATGATTTTGGCAATGTGAATTGTAGAAACATAATCAATCCACCATGTATTATCAGACACTTATTTAAAATTAGATTCATAACATACAAAGGTAAATTTACCTTTCTTTTCAAACCATTTCTTGTATTTCAGGAAATTCTTCTTCCAGTGTCCTTTCTTCTTACAGAAACGTCAAGCATTTTTGTCAAAGGTGCTTTTCTTCTTCGTGGGAACACTTTTACTCTTCTTTGCATTTCTCTTACCATGAGACACCATATTAACACTTTCAGGTGTCTCATGCTTCAACATCTCTTCTTCTTGAACACATATGGCCAAAAGTTTATTGATTGACCATTTATCCTTATGTGTGTTGATCATACCCAACTATGCATTATAAAAAGGACAAGAGGTCGTTGCAAATATAATCTGAGTATTTTGCCCAGAGTCAAATCCCACAGGGAATTAACCTACCAATTACTTTTGTCAGACTCACTAAATTCTCCGTAATGAACTTCCTAGTTATTTTGAATAACACTTGGTGATATTTCTACTAACTATAACTGAATAAATTGAAGTAAACTAAAAGCTAACTACGACTGAGTTATAAACAGATAAGAGAAAGATCTAAGGTTGTGATTTCCCCTATTGATGGAATCCCTTCCTGCTATATTCCGTATAGATTTTCCTAATTTTGATATGAGCACTAGTTTATTTCTCTACTTCTGTTTTGTAAACTTTAAAAGCGTCAAGTGCATCTAATTTTCTATATAGAAAATAGAGATACATATATCTTGAATAGTCATCATTAAATGAGATAAAATATATTTCACCATTTAAGCAAGGGGCAGGAAAAGGTCCACAAATTTGTGTGTATGTATGATCTCAAGCAATCGAGAACTCCGTTTGGCACCTTTATTTTATTTGTTGGTCTGCTTACCCTTTATGCAGTCCACACAAGTCCCGAAGTTCAAAAATCAAGAGCTTTTTGAACTCCATCATTAACCAACCTTTTTACTCTTTCGATAGAGATGTGTCCCAATCTTTTGTGCCAAATACTTGATGAGTTTTTATTAATAATGCATCGCTTAGTACCAATTTCTTTGTCATGCAAAGTTAAAACATTGCATTCAAATGTGGGTTCTAGATCAATTTTATATAAATTTCCATTTAAATTTCCAAAACCAATAACTTTATTATCTTTCAAAAGTTTCACAGAAGGATAATGAAAATTCAAATCATATTCACTAATCGATAGTCTTGAAAGAAAAATTACATTTCTTGAATATTCTGGAACATAAAAAGTATTTTCTAATAAGTGAAAAACATCCTTCAAAATGAGCCTATAAGTCCACACGCCTTCCACACGTAAACGCATCCTATTTCCAGAATAGACGTAGTGTTCGATTCTTATCAGATTTTCCTGAGTTAGAAAGCCCTGCATAATTTTGGCAATGTGAATTGTAGAAACATAATCAATCCACCATGTATTATCAGACACTTATTTAAAATTAGATTCATAACATACAAAGGTAAATTTACCTTTCTTCTCAAGCCATTTATTGTATTTCAGGAAATTCTTCTTCCAGTGTCCTTTCTTCTTACAGAAGCGGCAAGCATCTTTGTCAAAGGTAATTTTCTTCTTCGTGGGAACACTTTTACCCTTCTTTGTAGTTCTCTTACCATGAGATACCATATTAACACTTTCAGGTGTCTCATGCTTCAACATCTCTTCTTCTTGAACACATATGGCCAAAAGTTTATTGATTGACCATCTATCCTTATGTGTGTTTATCACACCCAACTATGCCTTATAAAAAGGATAAAAGGTCATTGCAAATATAATCTGAGTATTTTTCCCAGAGTCGAATCCCACAGAGAATTAACCTACCAATTACTTTTGTCAGACTCACTAAATTCTCCTTAATCAACTTCCTAGATATTTTGAATAACACTTGGTGATATTTTTACTACTATAACTGAATAAAATGAAGTAAACTAAAAGCTAACTACGACTGAGTTATAAAAAGATAAGAGAAAGATCTAAGGTTGTGATTTTCCCTATTGATGGAATCCCTTCCTGCTATATTCCGTATAGATTTTCCTAATCGTCTCTATCGATCATAAGCACTCTTACTACCGTAACTCTCTCCCGAGTAATTACGATAATTTACCACTCTCCCGAGATACACTAGTTGGCTTTTATTACATCTCACTTAGATCGCACCCAAGGTTTCGTTATCCCTAGTCCCACCTTTAAACCCTCGGTTATTGATTCCTCATATACTTTGGGAGTGGTGTTGTTCAAAAACTATGTAAATATGCACTCTCTCCCGAGTAATACATATTAAATAGACGCAGCTAATTGAGGATCCTATCAATTAACTACAACAAGACAGTAGTTGAACAAATAGAGATTAAACTGGGTAAACTATATTAACACAACAAGAAGTTCATCTCTCAACAGGTTCCATCAAAACCCTAGACTAAATAATTAGCTACTCATGCTCATCGAACAAATATCCAAAGTAATTTGCATAATTAAATTACAGAGTAAGGATAAAGAGATGTAGAAATTAATATTTTCAACTCCCACACTTAAATATTTGCTCGTCCTCGAGCAATTACATTATACTTATGGACACAACCTATTAAGCAATTTCCTTAACTTATTATGCCAAGAATCTTTAAAATAGTTTAAGCAGAAGGGCGTGACATCATCACCTCAATAATCGACTCACAAACACCATGCTTTATTCACAATTCACTTACTTACTCTATCATGGAGGTCAATAACATTACCTTTTCCTTATGAATCATGTGCCCTCACCCAATCAAAGAACTTAGTTCCACACTCCATGAATTTTAATAACATAGGAACTTAAGATATAAAAATTCTCTCTCTCTCAGAAATAACATTCATATGCCCCAAATGACATGCCATAAGCTTTCCCTTAGTTTAATACTTCACTAATCGAGTTCATTCAGTCTAAGATCAAATATGACTTTTATTGGTTGTAATGTAGGCTGCGAGTCGGGTAGGGTATATTTGGATATAAGTGGCTACACCTCCCTTAAGCACTTTAATACACATAATCCAACCTTCAATTCCATACTTATGTCAACTCAAGATTTCACCTTACTTCACTATATTTCACCTCATACTTCTTTAAGCACCAATAGATTAATTCCACAAACATCAGGATTTATGTATTCTTTTTTTTTCATACACACGCACACACACACACACACACACACACATATATATACCTTTTTTTCTATCCCAATGGCGTTTATTGACATACCTTTTTTTTCCTTTTTCTGGTGCACCTTTCTCCTTGTTTTATTGTTCCACTCAAAAGCCAACCCACCACCCCGCACTTTAACTTTTTCATAATTCATTACAATTCTAGTGCTTATGAGACGTGACAAGGTTTAAATATACGGCCGATTCAATCAACGAGGTATGGCTTGTAATGTGGTTACCAAAGAAACAAGATTATAGGCTCGAAGGGGCTAACTACGATACATAACATTCAAGTGGGTACTTTATATATATCTGGCTTAACAAAGAACTCCCTATATCACTTCTCAGACTGAACAAGACTAATTTCGCTTTGCATACACACGGGGCAAGTTTTAGACATCAAATGCAGTGCACAGAATACATGCAAACCTCACATAGACATGGCACATTACTCATTCAGGATTGGTTCTATCACGATAATCCAGTCAAAGCAGTTAAGTAAATTTAAGAATCCACGATTTAAGGTATTTATCCTAGAGTCAAGAATTGAGCCTAAGCGTTTCAACCAGAATATTGACTATTCTCAAGGCATCACATAACTCCCAGATATTGCTACAATTAAGTGCTTAGCCAGATGATTCCTACTCCCAGAAAAAAAAAATTAAAACTACCTACACCTGGTTCAACTAAAAATCCTTGGAAAAGAACCGCGGCCCAAAGAAAAGCCAATGGAAAATTACTACACTACCTAAAAAAAATCTTTTTGGTATTTTCTTTAAACTTGCTTCCCTCAAGAAAACTGTCTAGGAGGTCCATCATCGGGAAGAGTCCAACCTATTTTGTTTTGTTTTTAAACAAAACAAAACAATCCTAGAAAATTCTAAAAATAAAAACAATCTAGCAACTACTAATTTCTACCCCTAACAAGAAAAAAACACAATAACCCTAAAAAAACAAAACAAATGCTAACAACTAACAAGAGTTACAAGTTCACACCCCCACACTTAAATTATGTAGTGTCCTCAGTGCATGCACAATTAGACACGACAAAAATAAAAAGCGTAGGGTGCGAGAGACTCCCTGGTCAAGCAACGTCGTCGTCCTCAGACGCTCTCCACTCCTCATCAAGTCCATCCTCCTCATCATTTGACCGCATTGGCTCAATTTGATTAAAATAGGACGAAATAACTTAAAGAGCCAAAAAATTATATATATAGACTATTATTTTAAGAGCGGTTATATAATATCACTTTTTTTTTCCTTTTTCAGTATCGTGCTCACAGATTTGAATGTTGGGCCTGCCCGAGAATTGTGGACCAATTTAAGCATAATATAAACTTTTTTATGTTCTGTGGTTAGATCATAATGTCCATCAGTTTAAAAAGCAAGATATGTTAAAGCAGTGGATAGTTTGCTGCTTTGGCTTGTGTTTGAAAGAGGGTTTTTTGGTGATCAGTTCGATTATCTTAGTGAGGAATTTTGAGAAATTAAACCATTTGATGACACACTTAGATCAATTGACGAATATAATGACCTTGAAGAAAGGAGTAGAGCCAAAGCACCACTAGGCAACTAGGGAGACTTCTGTCCTCTATCCCATTTAATATGCAATGCTTTTGTTGCGGGAAGCCACAAGTTCAAGTCGTAAAAATTGTCTTTTATAGTAATGCGATGTAAATCCGTGTACAATATAATTTTATAGTCCGATCCTTCTCAGGACTCTATGTATAATGGGAGCTTAGTGCATCGGACTACCCCTTTTTACTTTTCTTTTTAATTTGTTCCATAAAAAATATAAATTTTATATTACAAATAATTTAATATTAAACTTCTGATTTATTTTTAATAAAATAATTTACAGCACACGAATATTTATGACTTATTTATGTAAGAGTCAAACACTGCTCCATAATATTCCATAGAGGAAGTACTATATATTTAAGCCTCCGACTTACAACAGGGTACATGTCTAAAATTAGCTTGAATCAATGGGGTGACAACTTACCATATCTATATTATATTAAAAGCATGAAGGCCCTTAGCGAAACGTTGTTCGTCTTTTTTATCCTTCAAAATTAGAGTTCAAACTAGACAAAATAGACTTTTAATTACTATCCTAATATTTAGAAATATTTATTTAATAACTTTCCTAATATTTAAGAATAGTCATTTAATTATTTTCCTAATATTTAAAATTTGAAAAATTAAAGTTTATATATATTAAATATTTCCTTATTCAAACTATATACAAACTTCTATATTTAAGAATTTTAATTTAGAAAGATTTTAGTTATATAAATTCTTTCCTTTTATACTCATTACTTATAACATCAAAGATTTAAGCAATAATATTAAGCTAAATATTAAAACACGATTTGACTTAAATATTCTCTTACCAAATATTAGAAAGTTGAGCATCTGCTTATTGTCGTATAAATTTAAAATCTTAAGACTAAAATAAATTTAAAATAGATTCAATTTAAAGAATTTATTTGATGACAAGTAAAAGAAAGGTTGCAATACTTTACAATGGAAAGGAACGGTTTTTCTTAACATAATATTTTTTCTATTGTATTTTAATTTAATGTAGTAACATGATGTCTTATTTATTAAATGTGAACAGATAATATGTTGTGCTTAATTTCTGAATGATTATGCAAAGTTAAAGCAAGATATTATCATAGTAAAAAAAATATTGTACAATAATATATTTTTCTATTATTTTCTTGCTTTCATATTAAATTAAAATTAAGAAATACAATTTGTGAAGAATAATTGGAGTCATTCACTTATTGTTCTAAGTAAAATATAAGAATATGGGTTCATTTACTTATTTCTAATATTAAGAACTTTTAAATGGATAAAACTTTATTTATTAGATTTTCTCTGTTGAATTATGTAGGAAATTATTATATTTAAAAGGCATAATACATAACTGGACCCTTAAACTTGGGCCTTTTTGTCACTTGGACATCTAAACATAGAGTTATTCCTATCAGACCCTTCAACTAAACAACATTTATGCCAATTAGATACTTTGTAGTGACATGATTGAGTGTGTGGGTATCGAAGGATGCGTGAACATGGGAAAAATATTTTTGATTATTATTATATAATTATTATATTTTAATATATTAATCCAATTAAAACTAACTTTTACCGTACATTCTATTTCTCTTCTTCTTCCCGTGAACCCATCATTTTTTCTCTTAATTTTTTTTAAAAGAAAGTGTAGTGTACATGGATTTGACTATTCTCATATGGCATGTTTGTTCTCTTTACACGACATTTGTAAGCTAAACCAACTTAGATGAGGAATAGAGAGAATAATATGATATTTCAGTGAAATCGAAATAAGAAGAAGTGAGATGAAGTTGAACGGAGAAAATTTTTAGCGGGCTTTTTAGGGCACTAAGTCGCCAGAGCCGGCGGTCAGGTTTTTCATTTTGTAAATGAGTTTCAATTTATTTTGGGGGTTAATTCTATAAGGTGAAATATTTTAAGGTGTTAGAGGCAATTGTAGTACACGCGTTTAATTTTTATAAAACTTTTTCTCAGATGGTCTATAGAGTGTCTAATTGGCACATATGTGATTTAGTTGAAGGGTCTGATAGGAACAACTCTATATTTAACAGTCCAAGTGACAAAAAAGGCCAAGTTTAAGGGTCCAGTTATGTATTCTGCCTATTTAAAAGGTAAAAATCAATTAAGATTACATTAAAAAAAATATTGAGAACAAATAATTAAGCTTTTGAATTAATTAATTAGAAAAAAGTTTCAGAATTCTTTGTCAAATTCATCATATAAGAATACTATTTGTCAACTTCACGAAGCTATTAAGGTACATAAATTCTATTTTTGTAAGAAGAGCATTGATAGTAAAAGAATCAGAAAATAGAGTAAATTGGCTATACTATAGTATCAAGAGTCATATTTGATAAAAACATAAATTTAAAACACTAAAGATAAAATAGGAAGACAAAATGTAAATGAATTATTATCTTTTTTTTTATCGCATTAAGTTATATGACTGACAATGTATCACTATTTTTTTTTTATTAACATATTTCTTATAAATATTAACTCAATATTAGTTATTTTTAGACTTTATATTGTCACTATTAATTTTTTAGGAGGTATATGACCAATTTTTTCATTTGCAAATCTCTAAAAGACCAAAAAATTCAATTTATTATTTATTTTATGTTACAAGTCTTTGAATAGTCGTGATAAAAGTAATTATATATTTATTTTTTCATGTATTAGGTCACAAAAATAACAAAAGTTTTCATAAGATATTCCCACATAAGTTCTCAAAGTAAAAATAAGACATATGAAAACTTTTGCATGTGATTTCTTTATTTTTGAGTTGGCTAATTGGAAACACATACTAATATTTATTATTTTTATTGCCTAATTATATTTACGTATCTTTTAATAAATTTAGTACTTATTGATATAGGTACACGCGCAAAGCGCGTACTCTAAGACTAGTATTGTATAATAATGGGTAGTGGGGAGTGAGAACAAAATAAGAAAAATAAAAAGGGTGTGGTTCGGGAGTTTGGAACCCGACGGGAATAGAACACGCAACCTTCTGATCTAGAGAAAGACGCGCTACCATTGCACCACGAATCCGGGTAATATTAAACTGACCAAAGCTATTAGTTTTCATATTCCCAAAAAGTACGGCACATACTTTTTTTCTTTTTTGTTTTCTGGAGACCCTTTTCCTTCTAGTCTATAATTAAAATAATGTAACATTCTAATATCTAGAAATAAATTAGTTCTAAACATCTTATTTTTCTATTTCTTTTTGCTTTTCTAGATCATAAGTGTAAAAAAAAAAAAAAATCTTTTCTGAAATTAAACCTCATGGCCAGTTAAACATCGCCCCATAAATTTAGATGGTGGGAGTACTTGTTTATCCATAAAATGGTACAGTTGAATTTATACGTGTTTTATAGATAAGTGAATTAATTTGATCGTAAAATAACAGATAAATTAGACAAAAATATAATACTTAGCCTTGAGATGGAGATAAAATAGCAAAAATTGTAATTCCGAGAGGGGCTTCCAGGGACAATAGCGACAATGTTAGTAAACAAGAAGATAAAACTATATTGAGCTTTGAATAAAATGTAGCGTATGTTTGTCAAAAAAATCTCCCTCTACAATGATAATAGGGCTCACTATTTATAGTTGCACCTAGGGAACAAGGTCCTAGGATCATGCTCTTCTTTAATGATAATTACAAGGGCCATTGAAGAATGTGTAACGGCAGGCAGTAACAACCATATTCTTTATAAAAGGTCGCGTAATTAATGCTGTAGAATATTCCTCATTATATGTTACCGGTGACAGACATTTTATTCATCTTTACGAATATCATTCTTTCTGGTAACAGAAGGGATCATTACCTTCGGATTCGACTACCTTCTGTCTTCGGCTCCACGTGTCACTTCCTTATGCAATTATTTAATATAAACATATTTTACCCCATACAAATAGTCCCCCTGCTTTACGGTGGCATAATTTTGTATCACCGAAAAGTAGATAGAAACACCTTTTCTGGCAGAAAATTTACTGACCCCCTCTCAAATGTCGACGCCCCCCTT
>MU720435.1:2342-29214 GCA_026770625.1 Nicotiana glauca | reverse complement strand
TTCTCGACCATGCGTCGAGCCTTAACATATGAAATGACACTGCGGGTGGTATGTCCTGGGGTCCCTCTCCACTCCAATCGGGGCAAGTTTGGTAAAGCCAAGGTCACGGTCTTGGCATGACAATCCAAGATCGCATGATACGGGGACAACCAATCCATCCCCAATATGACATCAAAATCAACCATGTCTAGAAGTAATAGATCAACACGGGTCTCAAGACCCTCAAATACCACTACACAGGAATGATGGACTCTGTCGACCACTATAGAATCACCCACTGGTGTAGATACATATACAGGAATGCCCAAGGCATCACTAGGCATAGCCATGTAGGGAGCAAAACAAGACGACACATATGAATATGTAGACCCAGGGTTAAATAGCACTGAAGCATCCCTGTCACAGACCAGAATAGTACCTGCAATAACTGTATCGGAAGACTCAGCCTCTGGCCTGGCAGGCAAAGCATAACACCGGGGCTGGGCCCCACCTTCCTGAACTGCATTTCTAGGACAATCAATCACTGGCTGTCCTCTGCCTCTGCCGGTCCGAGCTCCACCTCTATGGTCCCTACCTCCACCTCTATGATCCCTATCCTCGCCTCTAGCTGGTTGGGCGGGCTGTGGATCACCTACTGCCTGAATCGTAGGGCGAGGACCCTGCTGCTGAGAGCTGCCCGATGCTCGAGGGCAAAACCTGACAATATGACCGGGGTCACCACACCCATAACAAGATCTCGGCTGCTGCGACTGCTGGACCTGTCGACCTGAATGTCCTCCCCTAAAGCTCTGAAGCGGGGGTGCACTGATAGGCTGCTGATCTGAATAATACTGCTGAGAACCTCCGCTGCCTGGAGCACCATGAGAAACCTGGAGCGCAGATTGAAAGGGCCTCGGTGCCTGACCTCTACCATAGGAATCCCTACCTCCATATGAGGTACCACTGAATCTACCAGAATGACGAGGCCTCTTGTCCGACATCTGACCACCTCCCCGAGTGAGGGCCATCTCAACTCTGCGGGCCGCATTGGCCACCTCCTGAAAGGAAATATCACTACCCACTCCCGTGGCCATCTGAAGATGGATCGGCTGAATCAATCCATCAATGAATCTCCGGACCCTCTCTCGCTCTGTAGGGAGTATCACAACTGCATGGCGTGCCAAATCCACAAATCTAGTCTCGTATTGTGTAGCTGTCATGGAGCCCTGCTGGAGGCGCTCAAACTGCCTACGAAGTGCCTCCCGCTGAGTGACGGGGAGAAACTTCTCCAAGAACAGCTCTGCGAACTGATCCCATGACAAAGTTGGAGACCCTGCTGGTCTAGATAGGCAAAATCTCTCCACTAAGTCTTGGCGGATCCTGCAAGCCTGAAGGTGCAAAAATCGACCCCGTTGGTATTCACTATACCCATAGTCCTGAGAATTTCATGACAACTAAATAGAAAATCCTGGGGATCCTCCGATGAAGCACCGCTGAAAGTGGTGGTGAAAAGCTTGGAGAACCGATCAAGTCTCCACAAAGCATCCGAAAACATGGCCGCTCCATCACCGGCCTGAGCTGTAATACCTGTCTGAGCTGCCACTGCGGGCTGAACCACTGGAACCTGAGTTCGGGGAGCTACCTGCTCCGGAGTACGCGTAGCAGGAGTCTGAACCCCTCCTCCAGCCTGAGAAGTGGCTGGTGCTACTGGCAGCAAACCCGCTCTAGTGACACTGTCCATAAAGCCTGCCAGTCGGACTAGAGCATCCTGAAGATCCGGGGTGAACATAACCCCTCCTAGGACCTGAGCTGGGCCCACTGGAGCTGCTGGGGCTGGAACCTCCTCATCATAATCAATATGAGGCTCCACCTCTGGAACTGCTGCCTGGGGCTGAGCTCTGCCCCTACCACGGCCTCTGGCACGGCCTCGGCCTCTGCCCCTCGCGGGAGCTGCTGCTGGGGGCTCGGGCTGCTGCGCGGTAGAAGAAGAAGCACGTGTTCTCGCCATCTGCGAAAGAACAGAGTAGAAGGACAATCAGTATTTGAGAAACAGATTCGCACGACAAGAAAGAACAAAAGTGAAACGTTTCCTAACTCCGTAGCCTCTGGGGGATAAATACACACGTCTCCGTACCGATCCCTCAGACTCTACTAAGTTTGCCCGTGAGTAGCGAGACCTATGCAACCTAGAGCTCTGATACCAACTTGTCACGACCCGTATTTTTCCCACTATCGAGCGTCGTGATGGCGCCTACTAACGGAGCTAGGCCAGCCAAACATTAAACACTTTCTATCCAACCTCAACAATATCATATTCTAACAACAATTAAATAGGTGCGAAATACTTTAAGTTTAACAAAATGATATAAAAATGTAGAAGTTTGAAACACATCACTACCCAAAACCTGGTGTCACTAGCTCACGGACTACTATAGAATACTACAAACAAGTCTGGATGAAGAAAAATACATATGTCTGTTTCGGTACAATGAAAATAAACTGAAATAAAGGAAAGGGACTTCAGCCTGCGAACGTCAGCTAAGCTACCTCGAGAGTCCCTGGACTGAAGATAGCTCCCAGATAGTAATCCTACTGCTGCTGCCCAAAAGCTGCTCCTGGATCTGTGCACAAAGAAATGCACAGAGTGTAGCATCAGCACAACCGACTCCATGTACTGGTAAGTGGCTAGCCTAACCCCGGAGAAGTAGTGAAGAGGCTAGACCGGACTACCAAAATCAACCTGTAAAATCCTATATACATGTATGCAATAAAAGGAAAAAAAAATACCGAAACTAGACAATTAAAAAGGGAGGGAAACATGCTGTGGTGGAGTACAATTTGAATATAAAATTCATCAGTGTAATTAAGAAACAGGGTACAACAATATTTATCAAAGAATAAAAATTCAATCGTTGCACGGCATCACCCTTCGTGCTTTTACTCTCGTTTCACCCAAAGCATATGAATAAAATGCACGACATCACCCTTCGTGCTTTCCCTCACATGACTCTCATTTCATGGCACGGAATGACCCTTCGTGCAAATATAATCAAATTAGAGCACAGAATGTCCCTTCGTGCATAAACAGTCAAAGCATGGCACGGAATGACCCTTCGTGCAAATCAGTCAAAACATAGCACGGAATGACCCTTCGTGCAAATATAATCAAAAATAGCACGGAATGACTCTTCGTGTGTTACACTCTTCCTCACCCAAATAACAGTCACAACCAAACAGGCGAGAGGAAAATAGACAATAATAAGAAATGTCCTGGCAAGGGAATGACACAATTAACAACCAAATCCCGGCAAGGGAACAACATCATTAACTTTCACATCCCGGCAAGGGAAAATATTCAGTATATTTAACAATCCCAGCAAGGGATCAATCACAACTCCTTTCAATACTTTCATCTCTTACTCAATGGTATTTATCGTTCGAGCCAACGCTCCAAAGTATAAATATTTCATGATTTATCCTCAAACTCTTCACAATATGTAGTTATCATGAATTAGCTTAGAAGAGTTCCAAATTATCTAAAAAACAAGTACAAACAAAGACCCACGGTCATGCTAGACTCCAGTGTATGACACTCGTCACCACGCCTATACACCGCACTCGATCATTTAGCAAATAGCCATTTGTAATACTCTAATCCTATTCCCTCAAGCCAAAGTTAGATCAAACACTTACCTCAAATGCTCCAAAAGTCCACTCAAGCCTCTAGAATAGCTTTACCCCTCGAATTCACCACAAAACCGCTCGAATCTAGTCACAAATTACTTGAATGTATCAACAAATGATAATTGAATCAACTTAAATGCATAAAATGATTTTTCCAAGTCTTACTCAAAAATTCCCAAAATGCCCCCGGACCCACGTGGTCAAAACCGGAGGTTCGAACCAAGACCCGGTTACCCATTCCCCCAGGGACTCAACTGTATAATTTATTTTGGAATCGGACCCCAAATTGAGGTCCAAAAAAACCTCAATTTTAGAAACCCTAGGTCCTACCCTAAGTTCCCAATTTCCTCCATTTAAAATCTTTGTTTTGAAGTTAAAATTATGTTTAAGGATTATAAGGAGTAAAGAAAATAAGTTAAAAATTATTTACCAATCGTTTTGAAGAAGAAGAAGAATCGTTTGGGAAATCGCCTCTTATGTTTTTAGGTCTTGAAAAAGTGTAAAATGACTGAAAATCTCGAATTTATATGCTTCACTAAAGGCCCGGCGCGAACCGCACAAAAATGTCCCGCAGCAGCGCTAAGGAAGGGGGGGGGGGAATGACTCTCTGAACCTACCCAGCGCGGACCGCACGATTTTGGTGCGCGGCCGCGCTGGTGGACTTGCACCTGTGCCTTCTCTGAATCTCCCAGTGCGGACCGCACCAAAATGCACCGCGACCGCACTGGTCGAACTTAATTCAGTGGCCTCTCTGAACCTGGCCACGCGGACCGCATAGAAATGTACCGCGGCCGCGTGGCTTCCAGCGCGGACCGCGCGGAAATGACCGCGGCCGCGTTGGGGCCTGCAACACTGCAACACCTGATACTTTTATGCCTAAGGTCTCCCGGGACCTACTCAAAACTCACCCGAGCCCTCGGGGCTCCAAACCAAACATACACATAATTCCAACAACATCCTACGGACTTACTCGCGCGATCAAATCGCCAAAATAACATCATTTACATAGAATCGAGCCTCAAAACTCATGATTTTCATTTCAAAGTTCTTTAACTTTCTAACTTGGAACTCATAATCCGAAACACGTCAAACGACGTCCGATTTCAACCAAATTTCACAAGAAGTGCTTAAAGAATATTTAAGACCTGTACCGGGCGTCGGAACCAAAGTACGAGCCCGATACCTTTATTTTCTAACTCATTTTCATTTCTATTTTTTTCCTTAATAATTTCAGAAAATAATTTAACAGAAAAAAATTCTTTTACCGGGGTTCTGGACCCCGGATTTCGACTCCGGGCACATGCCTGAGTCCCATATTTTTCTACGGACCTCCCGGGACCATCACATCACGGGTCCGTATCCGTTTATCCAAAATGTTGACCAAAGTCAACTACATCAATATTAATATCATAATTCTTCAAATTTTTTACAGAATTCACATAATTTAACATAAAAAAAACTTTCCGGCTTCGCGTCCGGACTTCGCACACAAATCGAGGTAACCACAAGTGGGGTTTTCCAAGGCCTCGGAAGCGCGGAAAAAGGGAGAAATACGGTGATGACCCTTTGGGTCGTCACATTTTCCTGTATACATTTCCTCTTGTGTGATATAGCTTTAGGATAAAAATTTCAAATTGATATTTGAAATTTGCATCATTGAATATGTATACAATGTGATATCATGAAATAAGTAACTTTAGGATAAAAATTTTAAATTGTTTATTATAGCTTTTTGTTAATGTCGCAAGATCTCTTCTATTGAGTCATTCATATTACAAGTCTGGAGAACTGAATATGAATGGAGAAAAGGTGCAAATTGTTAAGAAATAAATATTATAATTATAAACTAAATCACCAAAAGAGAAGAGGCAAGAATAGATAAGATATATAGAGAGGAGGAGGGAACTCTTCTTTTTTCTACTATATAATCCATGAACTTTGTTCTCTCTGTTTTCTTGTATTTGACAATCCCGAAATAAGAAAGAACTGGAATAAGCCTCCACCCAATTTAGGTAAAACCCATATCATGAAATGTCTTCTAATATCTCTCAATATTATTGATTTATTGGTATAGTATGTCGGTAGTCTTTATGTTTCCAATACGTGATCTTGATTTTTCTAGACAACTGTTTTATTTGGGTAATACTTTTAAATTGTTGTTTCACTATATAATATTTTATATTTTTCAAAAGATATTAAAAGAGAAGAAGAGAAAAAAAAAAAAGAGGTAAAGGGTGTAACTAAATTCATTAATTAAAGGCACTAATAATAGTTTGGGAGCCTTTTAAGGTGGAATGTATATATTTTATAAACAAAACTAGTATAGATAGAGTAATTTAGTAAACACGAACATTTATGGTAATAAAATTTTCAATAATATATAGGAATGACCTATCCTTTATTTTTTTGAAAAAGAATACGGGAATGATCAAAAGAAAATTTATTAATTATATTGTAAGAACAAATTTAATTTTTCTTTTATTACAGAACTATTAATTTTTACTGTAAAAGCTAAAAGCTGAGAGGTATTATGGAAAGTATTTTTATTTCTTTGTCAAAAGTACTTTTAAAAATAGCTTATCTCCAAAAATATTTTTTTTGTAAAAGCACTTTTTTGATCAAATATTAATTGCTAGCTTTTCAAATTAATTAGTCAAACATAAATGGCTAATAAGCTGATTGAAAAAAAATACTTTTGAAAATAAACAATTTTTTTTTGTTAACTTGGCGAGACAGGCTATTAGAATCACAGTTTCAGCTCGCTGCTTCTCTATTCAGAAGATATATGCGGCATATCTGAACCCTAGCTATACAAAAATCCAAACATTAACACGTGACCCTCATTCTCTCTCTCTTACACTTTTCACGGACTTCGGCAGCTCACAGAGCAGCAATGGCGGCGGCGGCGGCTACGGCCACTTCTTTCTCCATCTCCTCCTCCACTTCTTCCGCATCCAAATCCCTAAAGCCTGCTCTTTCTGGTAGTTTAGGGTTCCTTTCTTCTTCGTCCCCGTCGCTTAAGCCTCTCAGAGCTAAATCTCTTTCCTGTAATGGCTCTGGCTCAAGCTCCGGCGGGGCTCTTAATGCTCGCATGGTCGCCGCGGCTGCTACTATCAAGGCACCGTTTTCTCTCGATTTTGATACTACCGTATTCAACAAGGAGAAAGTTACCCTTGCTGGTCACGACGAGGTGCATCTCTTCCCCTATCTATATGTATTTCACCTACTACCTCCGTTTCAAAAAGAATGGCGTAGTTATGTGTGTAAATTTTGTTTTTTTTTTGTTATATTTTAGATATTGCTATAAACTATGGAAATAGCTCAAATTTGCTCTCCATTACAGTTTTTGTCTATTGCTTAGCAAATTGTCTTGTAGTTGACCTTGCCATCAAAGGAGCTACTACGTGAAATGTGTGGACTTCATATGTCCAAATTTTTTGCAGGAAAAAGGTCCAAATTTTTCCTACAACTTTTTACTGTGGTTTAAAATTACCCTCAAGTTGGAGCTTGTTACTTTTGTCTAAATTTCTAAAGGTAGGGATAATATAAGACCAAAAACTTAACAGCGGGTAAAGTTGTTCGGTTTCGACTAAAAAAGGGGGAAAATGACCATTTTCTCTTTTCAAAATATTATTACAAAAACTTCTTTGAAAAACTCAAACAAACAATCTCGCATTATATTTTTGAAAACTATGGTAGAAGTACCCATATAATTCAGTTTTTTGGCAGTGGAAGTATTAGTGTTATTTTGGTTCAGCATATCTGTGATGAAAATGTTTATTTTTGTATGGGGAAGTTCTTGGCTTTGATGTGTAACGTATATGGCTTGGGATTGTGGTGTAGTACATTGTGAGAGGAGGGAGAGATTTGTTCAAGCTGTTGCCGGATGCATTCAAGGGAATCAAGCAGATTGGCGTCATAGGCTGGGGTTCTCAGGTGAAATTTCTTGGTTTTGTTTTTATTCAGTTGAATCAATTTGGATATCTGTAGGATGTTTCATTCTGAGTGCATAATTGGAATATGAAGTTAATGCGAAGAGAAAGCTTGCTGTTTGAAGCTCAATGAAGTCTGAGGGAATAGTATTTTTGAGTGTGATTTGATACCAAGAGTTTAGTTAACTAAAATTTTTGAAAAAGATTTCTCTTTCTATATGTAGAAGTTTAGAAATTTTTTTGTCTCGTTTGCTATTTTTCGAGAGAGGTTCAATCTTTCGGATGTACTTAATAATAGCAACTTTGAACTACTCATTTTGTTGACTTTTCAGAAATCGTATTCTCGCCGAGTGTCTGCTCTACGTGCTATTTCTAGCATATTTGCTGATAATGTTTCTCTATTCTAGTATTTCTCGAGAGGATACTTCGTCCTCCATTCAAAATTGATGTATTTCACACTGTGCTTTCCTTGATAATCGGTTATGTCGTTAGATTTCATCATTAACATAGAAGGTATTTTTCACAATTTATCTGAATACTGTTTTTACTAATGGGCTAGTTTAAATATATAGCATTGAATTATTTTAGCTAAAAATGCACTTTTTTTTGGGGTTTAGGTGAGATTTGAGGTTATTCCTCTCTTCTGTTCATGCTTCATTCCTTCTTGTTTCTACATTCAAGTAGCTTAGCGATAACTTCTTATTGGTAGGGACCTGCTCAAGCCCAGAATTTGAGGGATTCTCTTGCAGAAGCAAAATCTGATATAGTTGTTAAGGTAACACTTCATTTTCTTCTGGTTTAGAAGTTGAAGTTTAAACTGGATTTAATCTGGTGTTGATACAGATTAATTCCTCATAGTGTTGAAGCTTATGAAGTAAGAGTGTTGGTCTTATGCAGATTGGTTTGAGAAAGGGTTCTCGCTCCTTTGCTGAGGCCCGTGCTGCTGGGTTTACTGAAGAGAATGGTACCTTAGGAGACATATATGAAACTATCTCTGCCAGTGATCTAGTGCTACTTTTGATTTCTGATGCAGCTCAGGTTGGCACATTGTTTTAGCCTCATGTTTTTTTCGTGACAACTTGGTAATACTTTTTATAGAAGGCTGCCCATGACCTGATAGTTCAATGTCTTGCCTGGGATGCTGGATATCTTGTTTTAGTGCTTCCTACTCTTCCAAAGCACGATAAAACTTAGTTTTCGTATGTCATAAGTCATAACTTTGTGCTTTCTGCTCCCACCACTGGTGATTAGATGTGATTTTGTTGTTTAGTGTATACTTTCACTAAACTTAGTGTTTTCTATGGGGAGATTGTAGACATTCTAAATGGAATTGATACTAGTTTATTTTGGTTAGCAAAAACACAGATTATTACTGGAATCACATTTTTCAAATAATATTTCTCCAAGTCATCAAATGATAATCTCGTGTACCAACTGTATCCTTGAACTTGTTATTCAATGGAGTCTATTTATTTAGCTTCAACACATATTTGAACTGAAATAGAGAACTGAAGGATGGAAATTAAAAAAAAAAAAGGATTAAAGATAAACTTTTTTGACACATTTTACCTCAAGAAAATGGAATTATTGATAGCTTATCAGATAGAGTGTATTCTTTCACCACTCACCAGGTTTGCAGGTAGTGCCAGTTGCTTCACCACTCCTTTTTTTCTGAATTTTCTGATGTATGTGCAGGCTGACAACTATGAAGAAGTGTTTTCTCACATGAAGCCAAATAGTATTCTTGGTCTTTCGCATGGATTCCTTCTCGGCCATTTGCAGTCAATGGGCCTTGACTTTCCCAAGAACATTAGCGTGATTGCTGTATGTCCCAAGGGTATGGGCCCATCAGTCAGGAGACTATATGTGCAAGGAAAAGAAATCAATGGTGCTGGAATCAATGCAAGTTTTGCAGTTCACCAGGTCTTCCGTGGCCCTTTATAATTCACCCTCTTCTATTTTCCCTCAAACTCTTGGCTTTTATGTTCTATGAGATGTAATGCCTTTCACTATGTACAGGATATTGATGGAAGGGCCACAGATGTTGCTCTTGGGTGGTCAGTTGCCCTTGGTTCCCCCTTCACATTTGCTACAACCCTAGAACAGGAATACAGAAGTGATATATTTGGAGAGCGAGGTTAGCATGTTTCCGAAGTCTTTTTTTTCCACTTACTAAACCAGTATTGTTGAGGTTCACTGGTTTTCTTGTTAGGCATATTACTTGGTGCTGTCCATGGCATCGTTGAGTCATTGTTCAGAAGGTACACCGAAAATGGAATGAGTGAAGAGCTTGCATACAAGAATACTGTTGAGTGCATAACTGGAAACATTTCTAGGACCATATCAACAAAGGTAAAACTTAACTGTTCAATCTTTTTATTTGATGTATCATTTTTAGCAAGATGCTTTTGTAGCTTTTCAAATTGTTCTGAAAGTGTTATATGTGTACTATACATGTTTACTAGGGTATGTTAGCTCTATACAATTCATTTACTGGGGATGAAAAGCGGGAGTTCGCGATTGCATATAGTGCTTCATACTACCCCTGTATGGAGATCTTGTATGAGTGCTATGAAGATGTTGCAACAGGTAGTGAGATCAGGAGTGTTGTCTTGGCAGGCCGCCGCTTTTCTGTAAGTTGATTCTTCATCTTTAGTATTGTAACAGTTGGTCTCTCTCTTTCTCTCTCACAACCCCCACCCACCCCACCCCCCAAAAAAACCACCGATGATGAGAATAGTGGAGGCACATTAATTTTTAATCTCCTTGATGGAAACTAGATTGTACTGACTGTACTACTTAGCTTTTGGTGCTTTTCCCCTACATTTTCGTTTGATCACATGACGAAATTGTGTATCCTTGTGGTGAAACCTAATTATACAAGGGGTTCTGCAGCATTTTGGAAAACTCAAATACTGATTATCAGATGAAGATTATGAACCTTCTTTTTCGTACATACAGGAGAAAGAGGGATTACCAGCTTTCCCAATGGGCAAAATAGACCAGACAAGGATGTGGAAAGTTGGTGAGCGTGTTCGTGAAACACGACCATCTGGTGATCTGGGTCCTCTGTATCCTTTCACTGCTGGTGTCTACGTCGCATTGATGATGGCCCAGGTTTGCTTTTTATTTCATCCATGTGTTTAAGTTTATTTTTATGTTTGAGCCGTAAAAGGACGTCTTGCTGTGTGTATTTTGAGCTGCTGTTGACTTATATCTCCTTAAAACCCTTTTCTTATCTGCTCTCTCTTTAAGCTACAAGCCCTTTTATTTATTTTCATTTCTTTTTTCTGTTTATTCTGGTTTCCTCTTTGCTTCTTTCTCCTTCTGAATATGATAACGGTACATGGATGTTCAACACCTATGGTGTTAGCTAAGTGTGAGAGCATCTCGGTCTTGTTTGATGAAGTTCAGCTTTCTGGAAGCAAAATTTTGCTCGAGGTTTTCGCAAAACTCCAACAGGTGGCCTCTTGCAGAAAGCTTCCTGAAGTGCTAAAAAAATAAAAACAACCTGAAAGCTCAGAAAAGCAGAGAGATATGCCCCTATTATGTAACAGATCTTTGTCACCTAACGTTTTGTTCTTTATCAAATGTAAACAGATAGAGATTCTGAGGAAGAAAGGCCATTCTTACTCGGAGATCATAAATGAAAGTGTCATCGAGTCAGTTGATTCTCTGAATCCTTTCATGCATGCACGTGGAGTGTCATTCATGGTTGACAATTGCTCAACAACAGCACGTTTAGGATCTAGGAAGTGGGCCCCTCGATTTGATTACAACCTCACCCAGCAAGCATTGGTGGCAGTCGACAATAACGCTCCCATCAATATGGATCTTATGACCAATTTCGTATGTGATCCCGTGCACGAAGCTATTGAAGTTTGTGCCCAATTGCGACCAACAGTTGACATTTCAGTTCCTGCTGATGCTGACTTTGTCCGTCCCGAGCTCAGACAAACTGGCAACTAAAGTTCTTTGTATCACTCATCTTGAGATGATGATTATTTCGGTGGAATTGGAAGGAGTAAGGCATTGAGTTAGGAGGTGTGTGTAATCTAGTTGAGCATTTTTAGAGGCGAATCGTTGCTGTATGCTGTGATTTTTTGGAGGGTAAGATCTAAGTAAACAAATTTCTATTTGTAATTTATAAAAAAAAAAAAATTCAACCTTTTCGTTTGTGGTTGTCAAACTATATGATCTCTGTACTTCGGATTTTTACGTAGCTTTTGCATATCAATGGAATAATAGCACTGCTCAGTATCCCCTTAGCCACAGAAATATTTTCCGAAATAAAAGGTTTAAGTCTAGTTGTATGAACAGGGTGTCGTTGTGAACAATGATCGAGTTTGTTCTTGTTTTTCTTCTTCTTTTACCTATGCAATCTGTTATTTTTTCTCGAGGTGATGGAAACCATCAACATTGTTCCAATAGGCTATAGTGCTAGCCTTAGTGCTAGGCAGGCAACTTGCTATAACTTAGCAAGGACAAGTTGCGTGCAGTATATACGTAGATTGTCCGCTTACAAGCAAACTGAACACTAGGGGTGTGTTTGGTACCAAAGGGAAATGTTTTCCATGGAAAATGAGGAGTTTTTGACAAACATTATCCCTTAACTATAGCTCAAATCTAAGGTACATCCTTGGATTACCTCGTTAAACAAAAAATATTCCTATATTATCTAAAAGGTGGCAAAAATCGTCCCTAATTTCTGTCAAAAAAAACTAAACACCATCAGCAAGAAAAATGTCAAACACGTGCCTTTCCCCCTAAATTTTCCCATTCTGTCCATTCCATCTTCTACCTTCAGCGAAGCAGAGGCTTCTGAGCACCCAAACCTTCATCATTTGCCCCCAAATGTCCAAGGAGTGAGGCCCCAAATTATCACCCTCCCTCCACAAATGACTGCTTCTTCACACAGACACCTCCCGAGTAGCTTGTTGAACAGCTCTATCAATCATTCGCCCTTGTGGAAGCATGTCCTAGTGTTAGATCGATGTGCAGTGACAGCTGCATCTTGATTTTGCCATCCTGAAGGCAAATAAGTTTTTTCTTGCACACAGATCTCTGGCTCTCTCTGTTTTTCCCTTTGAGTTATTCTTAATTAGATATTGTTGTATTGCATGTGGTATCCTCTTAAAATCCTTTTCCTTCAGGTATATCTTGTTTTTTAATTAGCTAAAATTGATGTAGAAGTGCAGTGTTTTACAGGGAATTTATGAGAAAAAGAAGAGGACTCAAAGATGTCTTATTTATTTCAGCCCGTAAAACATGGACCAATGATATACCAAAAAGTTTCGGGACTCTCTGTTCAGACAAAAAAGGTACAGAACAAGTCACATAAAAGAATAATTTCAATACCCAGAAAGAAAAAAATAATAATTGCAGTATGATGCATCTTGTTTACATAACATTCAGTGGGGAAAAAATTGCTAACAAACATCAGTGTTAACTTTTTCCTCGTCTATCTATCTAGTAGAATTGGTGCCACCAATCATCTCGAACAATGTCGTCTCCTCCTTTGGCGCAAGTTCGACGAAACCTTTTATGTGATTCCTTCCGCTTCCTCAAAAAGTAGATCAACCCTGTATCAGTAGTGTAAATTCGAACACTGGGAAGCCGTGATACCATCGACATGATTTTTAATTTCGCATAGAAAAATTAAAACAAGAAGGAGACAAGAATCACAAGAAACCAACAACCCTTCAATGATCTACAACAATTCTCTAAATGAGTCAGGGATTGACTATGCTGTAAAAATACAGAGAGAACAAATAATTGGAGTATTGTGAAAGAAAATTTAAGTTCGCAGTGAAAATAGAGAGAATAAAGAATTACTCCTATGAAATTAGGAGCAACTAAAACGATAGCCGATAGCTAATTACACTAGGCCCTGCTTCCACAAGGGCGAATGGATTGATAGAGCTGTTCAACAAGCTACTCGGGAGGTGTCTGTGTGAAGAAGCCGTCATTTGTGGAGGGAGGGTGATAATGTGGGGTCTCACTCCTTGGACATTTTGGGGCAAATGACAAAGGTTTGGGTGCTCAGAAACCTCTGCTTCGCTGAAGGTAGAAGATGGAAGGGCTAAAATGGAAAAATTTAGGGGGAGAGGCACGTGTTTGACATGGTATTTGGTGATGGTGTTAGTTTTTTTTGACAAAAGTTAACGGATCACATTTTAGATAATATCGGGATATTTTTTATTTAATGAGGTAACCCAAGGATGTACCTTAGGTTTGAGCTATAGTTAAGGGATGATTTTTGTCAAATACTCGAAAATGAGCGGTTCTATAATTTATTTTCCCTTATTTGGTTGGTGAGTGAAAAACTTTTTCCGGAAAATATTTTCTAGTGTTTGGTTAGAGAGTAGAAAATATTATTTAAGAAAATAATTTTTTTATGCTACTCTATTCACTCACCCCCTTCCCCCAAGTCCCCATGTTTCCCGTGCTGCTCCGCTCCCTCCCCCTCCCCCCCCCTCAAATACCCAACATTTTCAGGTCTCTATTTTCTTCAAGAATTTAATTATCTTTCTAAAATTTCACACAAACTCAAAGGAACTAATGTGTTGCATTATTAAAATTTGTGCTCCATAACTAAAAAGAAAATACTTTTTTTTGGTAAAATAGAAAGTGCTCTTTCTACAACATGAAAATAAAGAACTTATTTTGTTGAAATGAAAGAAAATATTTTTTTTATATCATGCAAAAGAAAATACTCATTTTGCTAAAATGAAAGAAAATACTTTTTTTACATCATGAAAAAAAACTTTTTTAAAAAAATGAAATACAATATTTTTTACTACATCATTTTGTTGAAATGAAAGAAAATATATTTTTTAAATTATGAAAAGAAAGTACTTTTTTTTTGCTAAATGAATAAAAACATACTTTTTATATCATGAAAAGAAAAATACTCATTTGTTAAAATGAAAAAAAAGTATGCTATCAATAACATGAAAAGAAAATATCACTAATAATATTTTTATTTAGGGTGGATAGGTTGGGGGTGGAGGCAGGGGTAGGCGTTGGGGCGAGGGTGGGGGTTGGGTGGATGGGTGGTGGGGTAGGGCTGGGTTGGTGGGGATGAAAAATAGGGTGGAGAATGTTAAAAAAGAGTTTGAAAAATATTTTTCCTTCTCTTGATAGGGAAAACAATTTCCTCCAATTGGAGAAAAATATTTTCCAAAATATTTAAACCGACCAAATATGGAAAAATTAGAAAATATTTTTCGAAAAATATTTTCATTCATACCAAACACACCTTAGATCTGATTCTTTTCTCTTTATGCCGAAGACTTTGGCATATTTCCACTGAGAAAAGAGAAAATGGTGCTCGAAGGTTTTGGTTCACCGGTAAAGAAGTAGGGCACACATGTGTAATAGGTGTATGCCACGAGTCTCGTGTGGCTAATTAAAGCTTGATATTTAAGTGGAAAGGTAAAGTGAAGGGCTACTTCCATCCCTCGATTGTTATACCTGTTTGAGCAAAAAGTCTTAAACTTTTTTGTTAAATTAATTAACTGAACGGAAAAGGGTCTGATATATCCTTGTACTATGGTAAATTATTTAAAATTGTCCGCCGTTATACTATTGGGCCATAAAAGTCCCTACCGTCCAACTATCCTAACAAATCTGCCCTTACTTTGATGGAAGTGCCACATGGCCAGATTTAAAAAGATGCAAGGATGGTTGCCATGTGGCACTTCTGTCAAAGTAAGGGCAGATTTGTTAGGATAGTTGGACGGTAGGGACTTTTATGACCCAATAGTATAATGGGGGACAATTTTAAATAATTTACTATACTACAAGGATATATTATACCCTTTTCCTTTAACTGAATAATAATAGGTAAATTCTAGTTAAATATAATAAGTTCTAGATCTAAGATTGGTGGGAAGTAACAATCTAGAAACCACATTCAAAGCTATTTAATGCCAAAAAGTAGTTTAATGATATTCTTGTGAATAAAAGAAGGAATGAAGGCAAACAATAAATATGATGAATGGGAATAACTGTAAATAAAATGTAACAAGATGAATGATTCTCTTTCTGACAATGATGTAAGATAGAAAAACGTGTGAACATCAAATACTTTATCAGATCTGGTGTGGAAAAGCTTGAAACAACACGACAAATCGAATCTTGTATAAAGATAATATTTGCAGTTATATGGGAGTCAACTTTTCTAGAGAGAGTTTATCAAGATCGATCCTCGGATTCCCCCACTTTCTCTCTCTCTTCCTACTTATATGGGGCATTCCCCTTACCTACTGAAAGTACAAATGCAGAATATTCCTCCGAATATTCTTTAGAAATATCTTGTTACTAAACTAGCTGTTTTGACCGATCTGAGTGCTCGACCTCGGCATTCGCTGCTCGACTCGCCAATATTGCTTCTTAAGCATGAACTCGGACCAATTGATTCTTGATTTCCTTATTTCAGATGAGGTCTCCTCGATTAGATTTTGACTCATACAGTTAGTCCCTCCGCCCGTTAGGGTTATTTTTGGACGAGCTCGGTGGGTGGACTTCACCAGTTGCAATTTTGAGAAATATGAGCACATTGGCCAAGGAGTAACCCTCTTATGGCGAGGTGGTGATGTGACGCTTCAAGAGCCACACCTGGCGGTTACATCAGTTTGAAATGAAATCATTTCATCATGCGTCATTATGGCGCATGTTCTCCATACATTACATCATTTTTCGCGCCTCTTCTGTTTCAAAATTAATGAGGCGGCGTTTGGGATTTCTCGATTTGGGTGCCCATATTTTTATAAATGGGGATAGACACTCCTCATTTGAATTGTTGCATTTCTAGAGCCTTTGAAACCTGAGTTCTTCCTTCTTTGAGTTTCCAGCTTCTGTGTTTTCTTTCTCCCTTTAGTATCTTTTGTTATTGTCATCTCCTTCATCTTTGCATTTCTTTTCTGCATACAATAAAAAAAATGGCTAGTGCTTCCTCTGTACCTATAACGTTGGCTATGGACGTACCTCCTCATGAGGAAGAAGCAGCCATGGTAGAAGATGAAAACTTCCTCATCGTGGATGAGATAATTCCACGTTCGGGGAAGGCTAGGTCAGATTTCAAGAATCTATCTGAGGGTGAACCTGAACCCGTCATTTTTGAGATGGATGCGGCTGCGATTGCTGCATTTAGCGCTAAGTGGTGAATGGACCCACGTTGAAATCGTCCCCGCTAGTAGTGATATACTGCAAATATATCGCCCAGGGTACTGCACATTTTACGCGTACCCATTCGTTGTTGGCTACACACTTCCTCTTCCTTCCTTGGCAGAGAATTTTTTCCATTTTTACAATGTGTGCCCGACTCAGCTTTCTCCGTACATATACAAGTTATTCCTTATGCTTATCAAGTACGCGGAGCTATCCAACCGTGGTATTTCTCTCCGTCATCTACTTCACCTTTTCGCTCCAAGTTTTCATAGGGGCACGATGGTTCATATGCGCCACCGTGGGACCAAGGGGTTGATGGTGAAGATGGACGATAAAACTAATCATTGTTTTTGGGAAAATATCTTCTACGTGAAGACAGAGCATGTGGCATCAAATCCAGCGCGTTCCCCGAGGAGTGGAACTTTACTCGTAAGTGTTTTTCTTCCAAATGATTTCGTTGTTTATTTTGGGCAATCTGATCATTCTCTTTCTATTTTTGCAGCCGAGCGGGATCCTGCTTCTCTAGTCGTTGACATTCGCAACTGGGTGAGTTAGGTTTTGCCTCATACTGTGGGGATCCGTGAGTGGTTTCACTTTAATGAGAGGTTTAGGCGTAGACCTGCGACCGTTGAGTTACCTTTGACTTTGATTTTTGACCTTTATACCACCATTTTTATCTTCTCTTATTTATCTTTCTTTGCTTATAGGTCGAAGGGCTTCAAGGAGGGCGAGGTCTCCTACGCCTTCTTTTTGGTAGTTGGGTATTTTGGCCGAGCCCGTACTCACTGTAGCTACAAGTAAACCTGTTTAGGCTGCTGCTATTCCTCGGACCGCGGTCTCACATGGTCCTAGTCACCAGGTTACTGCCACACTAGCTGAAATTTTGGCTTCTATAGTGTTTCACTTGGTCGATGAGTCAGACCAGGGCGAAGACGGAGAGGCTTCTCTAAAAAAGCGAAGGGTAAAGGCTGATAAGAGAGTGGTTGGAGATGAGCCAGTTTCAGGCGCTCCGGGATTCTGACCTTCCACTGGGCATATCCGGGATGGCTCTAAGGGTAAGTTTTTGTATTATTTTTTCAGCTGGCATTTTTTTTTTCTCTTTACTGGTCTTGCTCTTACTCTTTTTTCTTTTTCAGACTTCCATTTTGGAGATTGAGAGTGCCCACAGAGAAGAGAGGCGGATTTTTATTTTCCAGAAGATGGCTTTGAAGTATGTCCGTTATCGTGACAAGTACCATGATATGTGTGCATGACTTAGAGCAGGTGGTAACCCCAGTCCCTTAGAAAGGAGTTGGATAAAAAGGACGAGGATCTTGTGCGAACTATTAGCAGACGCAGTGAGCTTGAGAGGTTGCTCAGGGCCAAGGACGAAGCTCTCGAGGTGAGCAAGAGGGTCGTGACCGAATGCATCAACTTTCAAGTGCAGGTGGCCACCTAGTGGGCTGAACTTGAGAAAAGCTCAATTAGAGTTTCCAGTCTGAGTAGTGAATTGACTGAGAAGGTGACCGAATTGGTGAGGTCCGATGAGGCTCGAGTAGCGGCTGTGGAAAAGGCAGCAACGTTAGAGAGCGGTATCCGAGTCCTTAGGTTTAAGCGTGCAAACAATTTGGAGACGGCTGTAATGAGGGAGACACTACTTGATGAGAGGATTGGTGGTATCGAGAAAGAAGTTGAGAGCCTAAGTGAGCAGGTTGCCGCCCTCGAGGCTGAGAAGGTACAGTTGTTGGTTCGACCTTCTTCCTCTCGTACTTTCGCTTTTCCCGACATTCCTTGTGATTTATATGAGATATGGATCCATGATGAGGCAAAGCTGGACGTAATTAGGAGCTTGGTGGCGGTGGGGAAGGTTCTTGATGCTGAATTCGAAGATGCCTGTGTTAAGGCATGTGATGCTAGGCTTGCCTGTGGTTATGACCCCGCCATGCCAGGGAAAGGCAAGGATGAAGAGGACTTGGACGGGATTGCATCTGATCCTTGGTACAGTGATGAGTATGCGGATGGCACGGGCGAAGGTAGAGATGGTGTTGCTGGGCCGGGTGGCGAAGGTGACGATGGCGTAGGCGGAGACGATGCAGCTGATAACTAGGGATTTTGACGCATTTTATACTCCTTCTTGCTTATGCTTTGATAAATATTCATAAAAATAGTCCTAAAAGGCTCACCAGTTGTGCTTGATTGCAGGTTTGATCAACAAAGTGGCAAAATTTCAAAGGAGTGAAACTTGTACAAGTACCAAAAATAAGGCAATCTCATGCAGAACAAGCCCAGTGCGGCCGCACACCACTTTGTGCGGTCCGCACTGGGAGATTCAGAGAGCTAATTTTCAGGCTTCAAGGTAGCGCGGTCCGCACTGAAGGCACCGCGGCCGCAATCCATTCTCTGCGGTCCGCAGTGTAAAGGTTCAGAGAGATCATTTTTAGACTTTTGACCCACCGCGGTCTACGGTCGTCTTTGTACGGACCGCGCTAGAAGCCTCCCCGGCCGCGGTCCATTCTACGCGGTCCGCGGAGCCTAAGTTCAGAGAGACCAAATCTTGAAGGCCAAAGCCCAGTGTGGACCGCGGTCCATTTTGTGCGGTCCGCACTAACCCTACATGGGCATTTTTGTCCAAATTTTTCAGCTTAGTATAAATAGATTCTTTTTCTATTTTTAACGTATCATATGTTTTAATAGAGCAGCTGCGCTCGTGAGGAGACTTTTCTTAGCCATTTTGGGCATTTTTACTTAGTTTTAATCATTGAATCTTTGTATTTACTTTAGTAATTAATTAATGTGTCTTTCTCTTCATCTATTTCTCTAATTTTCTCTTGAAGCATGAGTAGCTAGACCCATTAGCTAGGGTTGTGACTCAACTCTAGTGTGGCTAATTGATGGATGTTGTGATTTAGGGTTAGATTGACTTTGGGTGTTTGTTATTTGGGTTAATTTTATGGTTTAATTTATGAATTAGTGGTTGCAAACACTAGTTTGTGCTAAGTTGACTTGGGCTCTTCTTGAGAAAGAGAGCCTAAGTCTCCAAAATTGACTCAACAAGGAATTGGGATGGACTCAAGAGATTTGATAGTCCCAATTAAAGGGTTAAACCTCGAGAGAGTAATTGCCCGACTTGAACCCTAGTTGCTTGGGCAAATATGCATACCCAATTGGTCTTGAGAAAGTCAATTGGTCAAAACCACTCTTTCTACCGAGAGGTGTAGAGTGGGTAGTATCGAGCAACAGTTATAAAATATTCCCCAATCATGTCAATCGTGCGTTAGATGCAATTACCCATCAATTAGCCACCTAGGTGAAAGTCACTACCCTAGTGCCTTTTAAACCATTAGATACAACTTGTAGCAATTTACTCTTAGTTTAATTTTGTTGCAATTATAATTTGTAGTTTGATCATAGTAGAATATAAAAAAAAACCAAAAATGAATAGAATACCAATTAAGAGCACATACGCAATCCTAAACTAGATAGATACTTGATTCCAATTCTAGCTCTCTGTAGATATCGATCCCGACCCAAAATCTGGTAAAAGCTATTGCGAGCTATTGCGACCCTCTCTTGCTACTTATTAGTAGTGCGGGGTTGGAAGCGATCAGAAGCTTAATGATGTAGTGTGATTTTCTTGTACTTAGTTTTTTTTGGTTTTTTATCTTGTTTTGGAAGGGGTCTTTTTGGCCCTTTGTAAGATATTCTCTATTTTGGAATGGAATGACTACTGTGTTTTTGTTGTATGTTTTGGCTCTTTTCACTTTTCTTCGTATGCTTTTTCCTTTGTCATAGTTCTTATATTAGTTGACGTGACCGAAAATGTTAATTAATTTGAGAGAGGTCAAACACTAGGTTATTCGAACAAGGTTGAATGTTAATAAATTTCGAACAAAGTTGAATGTTAATGAATTCGAATGGAGTCGAATGTGATTCGATTTGAACGAGGTTGAACGTGAGTTGATTCGAGCGAGGTCGAATGTCTGACTTTTTAAATGATTTGAATGAGGTCGAATGTAAATAAATTCAAGCAAGGTCGAATGTATGACTTTAAATGATTCGAATGTGAGTCGATTCAAGCGAGATCGAATGTCTGACTCTTTAAATGATTCGAACGAGGTCGAATGTGAGTCGATTCGAGCGAGGTCGAATGTCTGATTCTTTAAATGATTTGAATGAGGTCGAATGTCAACAAATTTGAGTGAGGTTAAATGTGCGTCGATTCAAACGAGGTCGAATGTCCGACTTTTTAAATGATTCGAACAAGGTTGAATATCAATAAATTCGAGCAAGGTCGAATGTGAGTCGATTCGAACGAGGTCGAATGTTTGACTCTTTAAATAATTTGAACAAGGTCGAATGTAAATAAATTCGAGAGAGGTTGAATGTTTGACTTGGCGTAATATATGAACTTGGTGGAGATAAATTCATGCGTGCATATTGTTTATACATTCATTGGAGAAGTTTACATACATTGGAGAAGTATACATACGTTGAAGTTTGCATGTTTTTCTGTAGTCAGTCCATCTCGTCCCTTCATTGGTAGACCTGGAAAAGTAGTTGATAGGTCAAGTAATGAACTTATACTAAGAAATTTGAGACGTTCTCTTCATCACCTTATTAAAAACCTCCCCGAGAAAACCCAATCGGGACAAAACTCGGGTAAGGGAAAAAAGAGTATGACTCGGAAGACATCTATCCTTAGAAGTTGCAGTATTTGTAGTGGGCGATGTTCCAATTATCTGGTAATAATTTTCCTTCCATTGTTTCCAGTTGGAATGACCATTTGCTTGCTGTCGCCGTGATTTTATATGGGCCATCCCAATTGGTTCCCAGTTTGCCTTCTCGTGGGTCTTTGTTTGCTTGTGTTTTGTCTTTGAGTACGTAATTCTCGACGTTGAGCGGCTGATTTTGGCCTTTTTGTTGTAGTACCGCTCTATCTATTGTTTTTGAGCTATCATTCTTATGTAGGCAATGTTTATTAGCTCTTCGGCTTCATCGATTTCTTGCCTTCTCTTCTCGTTGTTGCTTTGCCCGCTTTCATTTGAGTATCTCAGGCTGGACTCCCGACCTCGACTACTATCATTGAATTAGTCCCATATACTAGTGAGTATGGTGTTTCCCCTATGTTCTCCTTTGGCGAGGTGAAATATGCCCATAGCACTTCCGGTAAGACTTTCGGTCATAGTCCCTTGGCATTTTCGAGTTTGTTTTTCATAATATTCAATATTGCTTTGTTGAAGGATTTTGCCTGACCGTTTCCTGCAGGGTGATATGGCGTGGAGAGTATTCTTTTGATGTGCCATTTTTCAAAGAACTTGACGGTCTTTTTTCCAATGAACTAGGGACTGTTGTGGTAGCTGATTTCTTTGGGGATGCCGAAACGACATAGATGTTTCTCCATATGAATGGGATTGCTTCTTGTTCGCGTATTTGGGTGAATACACATTATTCTACCCATTTGGAGTAATAGTAAGTTAAAACTAAAAGGAATCGTACTTTACCTCGTCCTGCCGGGAGGGGTCCGACGATGTCCATTCCCCAGTTGATGAAAGGCCATGGCGAAATGACTGAATGAAGGTGTTTGCCCGCTTGGTGAATCATGGGGGAATATCTTTGGCATTTCTTACACCTTTGACGAAATTGACGACTTCCTTCTTTATCGTGGGCCAATAGTAGCCCGCCCGTATGAGGCATCTAACTAGAGCTCGGTTGCCGGTATGAGCTCCGCAGTAGCCCTTGTATACTTCTTTGAGGATACTCCATGTTTGATTTGGCCCTAAGCACTTTTCTAAAGGGAGCCAAATGTCCTTTTGTACAAGTCATTATTGACGACGCTGTACCTGGCCGCCTGCATCCGAAGCTTCTTGGCTTTTTTTTTCCGAGTGGGAGCACTCCGTCCTGCAAGTATGAGATAAGATGATTGTGCCAGTCCCAAGTCAAGTTTATAGAGTATACCTCAATTTTGTCTATCGATGAATGAAGGAGAGTGACCATGTCCCCCTCTTCGGTTATGCTTTTGGCTGCCACTGCCAATTTGGCGAGGCCATCTACTTCGATGTTCTGCCCTCGAGGTATTTGACCGAGCTGACATTCGTCGAACTCGGGTAATAGTTTGTAAACCTCGGTCTGATATTTTCGTAACCATTGCTCCTTAATTTGGAAAGTCCCTGTGACCTGATTGACGACGAGTTGCGATCGCATCGAAGGATGACTCGACGTGCTCCGTATTTGAGTGCTAGTTTCAACCATGCAATCATGGCCTCATACTCGGCCTCGTTATTAGTCATATAAGGGAATCATAAGGATTGGTGAACCACTCAGACTGTTGGGACCTAGAGCACGAGTCCCAGTCCAGATCCAGATGCGTTAGAAGCGCCATCAGTGTACAGGACCCACAGGTCACGTACTTTGCTAGAAGTAATGGTGGTTTCCTTCTCGACTTCGGATATTATCTTCGCACTGAAGTCGACGATGAAGTCGGCAAGAACTTGCGAATTTACCGCTGTTTGCGGTTGATAGGTTATATCGTGCTCGCTCAGCTCTATGGCCCACTTAGCCAATCTGCCCGACAATTCAGGTTTTTGCAAGACACTCCTTAAAGGGAAATTTATGACCACCAAGATGGGGTGGCACTGGAAATAAGGTCTAAGCTTCCGCGAAGCTACGACCAGGGCCAGAGCTAACTTCTCGAGGTGGGAATACCTTGTTTTAGCGGTGACCAATCTTTTGCTAATGTAATAGATCGGAGATTGTATACCTTTATTTTCTCGTACCAGGACTACACTTGCTGCGACATCGGACACGGCCAAGTAGACAAGGAGGTGTTCTCCGGGTTCTGTCTTAGCGAGCAACGGTGGCGAAGACAGGTAGGCCTTAAGTTCTTTCAAGGCGTTGATGCATTCAGTATTCCATTGGAGTTCATTGTCCTTTTTGAGTACGCCAAAAAATTTGTGGCACCTTTCGGAGGACCGCGAGATGAATCTTGACAAGGCGGCTGTTCGGACGGTCAATTTTTGCATTTGTTTTTTGCTGGTTAGATTTTTGGGATTCCTTATATGGCCTTGATTTGGTCGGGATTGACCTCGATGCCTCGTTGTGATACCAAGAAGCCGAGTAATTTCCCAGATGTCATGCTGAAAGCACATTTCTCGGGATTTAATTTCATGTCGTACTTTCCGAGTATGCCGAAGGCCTCCCTCAAGTGGTTAATATGGTCTTCCTTTCCTTTTGACTTGACCAACATGTTGTCAATATATACTTTCATAGATTTTTTGAGTTGTTCTTTGAATATTTTGGTCACCAGCCTCTGGTACGTTGCCCCTACATTTTTAACCCGAACGACATCACTTTGTAGCAGTACATCCCCTGGAGGGTGATGAATATGGTTTTTTCCTGGTCCTCCTCCTCCATGAGTATTTGGTTGTAGCCCGAGTAGGCATCTAAAAAACTCAGCAGTTCATGCTCGGCTGTGGCGTTGATGAGTTGGTCGATGTGAGGTGGCGGGAATGAGTCTTTTGGACAGACTTTGTTCAGGTTTGTAAAGTCCACGCATATTCTCCACTTAATGTTCTTCTTTTTCATCATAATTAAGTTAGTGACCCACTGAGGGTACTTCGATTCTCTTATAGAACTGTTCACTAATAATTTCTCGACCTCTTCACGAACTGCGTTGTTTATTGCCGAGTTGGACATTCGTCTGATTTGTCTTACTGGGGGATAAAATCGATTGACGTTCAACTTGTCAGTTGTTATTTCCTTTGGGATAATTTGCATATCTGTATGGGAAAAAGCCAAAGGTCCACGTTATTTTTTAAGAATTGATGAAATTTACCTGGATCTTGGAGTTTATGGCCGATGAAAGCTTTCTTGCTGGGGATGTCGTCGTCTAATTGGACGGGGTCGAGGTCCTCTACGATTGACTCAGGGTCATGGATGACGTCTTTCATTTCCTCGCCATCCAACCCCTACTTCGTTAATTGCTATGCTTCATCGGCTTTTTCTTTCAACTATTGGGTGTATGTGCAATCTTAGGCGATGCGATAGCATTCTCGGGCCGTGCGTTGCTCTCCCTCAATTCTGAATACTCCCTAGGGGGTGGAAAATTTAATGAATTGGTACAAACTGGTGGGGACGGATTTTATGCCGTGTATCCATGACCGGCCTATGATGGCGTTGTATGTCGTATCCTGGTCCATGATGTGGAAGTGGTCTCCAAGGTGACCTCGCCGGCCAGGACGGGCAGTATGATTTCTCCAGATGTCTGCTCAACTGTATTGTTAAAACCTATTAGCGTGATGTAACGTGGCACTATTCTATCCTCGAGATTTATTTGGGTGAGAACTCGAGGATGGATGATGCAAATGCCGCTTCTATCACCGACCATGATACGTCTTACATCAGTATCAAAAACACGTAAAGTAATGACAATAGCATCATAGTGAGGAAAAACCAAACCATGGTATCCGACTTATTGAAGATGATACTTTATCCGTGTTTGTCATATCGTTCGTGGGTGATTGACCGCTTGATCTTGTGAGTGGTGGTGAACTTCACGCTGTTGATAGATGCATCGTCGCCTCCCGCGATGATCATTTTAATGGTCCGAACTAGGGAAGGTGGTTTGGGCAGCCCTTGATGTTGTTCTCGCCCTCGTGCGAAGTTGGCCCTTCCTCGATCGCTCATCAACTCTTTTAGGTACCTTGGCGAAGCATATTCACGACCTCTTGTCTATGGGCGATACAGTCCACAGTCTTGTGACCTCGTTCTTGGTAGAATTCGTAGAGCGCGTTTGATTTTTTGGTGCTCGGGTCGGACTTCATTTTTTGCAGCCATTTTGCCTTTGGGTCGAGCTTTTCCAATGCGTAGACTATTTCTGAGGGGGAAACACAAAAATTGTAAGCTAATAACAAGGGGGATACCTTTTTCATTTTGGTGGGTTCCCGTTCACGGCTTGGATGGACCTTCGTCGTGAAGTGGAGGTGGCATGAGGGTGCCTCTGACGTAAGGCTGATGTCTTTCTCGATTATGTTGTGACCCTGCTAGATCTCTTCTGTTGTTGTTTCTTCGGTCTTTCCTAGACTCTATTTGGACCAAAGTCAGGCGTTGAGTAGGCTCGTTGAGATCATCCTTGTCTACTCTTACCTCGGCACAGTAGGCATTGTGTATCTCATCCCAATTGGTTGGAGGGTATTTCATGGGCCGGCTTAGCAATTTTTTGGTCGCCCTCGACCTACTTCTGCTCAGCCCATTCTGAGAAGCGGCCACCGCCATTCCTTCAGGTATATTCGGAAGGGTCATTCTTACACGGTTGAACCGGGCGAGAAAATCCCTGAGTCCCTCGCCAAGAGATTGCTTGATGGCGAATATGTTGTTCACCCTTGCCTCCGCTTTCTTGGCCCTGGCATGGATGGTGACGAACTTGTCGGCCATTTCTTCAAACATTTCTATGGAACGCGCAAGTAACTGCGAGTACCAAGTTAGGGCCCAGCCGGTTAGGGTCTATCCGAACTTCTTCAGCAATATGGATGATACTTGTTCTTTTGCGAGGTCCTTGCCTTTCACTGCAGTAACATAATGGGTCACATGATCCTTCGAGTCTGTTATGCCATCATACATTTTCAAATATGGCGGCATTTTGAAAGTTTTTGGTATAGCATGTGATGCGGCCTCGTCGCTATATGGTTGTTCCACGAATCGGCCGGTGTCCCATTTTGGTAGGAGTTTTGGGGCGCCCGATATCTCATCTACCCTTTCTTTATGCTCCCTCATTTGTTCGCAGAGTTCTTTATTCTCGTTCTCCATCTCTTCCATTTTTCTAAAAATGGCAGTAAGGGCGTCGTTACCTGCTGTCACACCTCCCTTTTTTACGGTTACACCCGGCGAAGGGTATAATAAAGAGTTTTTCCAATTAAAGGACAGTCGGAACAGGATTGGTAATTTAAGTTTTCAAAGTCGCCACTTGAGAATATAATGGTGTCCCAAGTCACTGGTTTAAACCTGAACCGAGGAAAGTTTGACTCTGTTACAGTCTACGAACTAGAAATCCGGATAAGGAATTCTGTTAATCCGGGAGAAGGTGTTAGGCACTCCCGAATTCCGTGGTTCTAGCACGGTCGCTCAACTGT
>MU720432.1:40117-63983 GCA_026770625.1 Nicotiana glauca | reverse complement strand
TAAGTAAAGTAGGAACTGCACTTAGCGGTCCAAACTCAACCAATGAGGGAGGAAATCCGGGCAACAGATACTACCGTTCCTGGGATCGAATCCCTAATAGGGACAAGGCTTAAGTTTATTTGTTGTTCTTGTCCCTGAATGCAAAGGCCTTTGGCCTTATTGCCAACCATTGGCCCAACTTTCACGTCTTGAGCCCAAACTCCCATCAAATTTCAATAAAAGCAATAAGAAATAAATGTTGAAGACTATTTTCACATGAGAATATTAGGGACAAAATACCATAAAACTGATCAAGGAACGGCTACCAACTCGTATAGGCGATTGAAACATTCTTAATCCAAAATTACCATTGTTTCAACTAGCATGGATTTTCAAGTAGTAAATTCATATTCTGGAACTTACTAATACTTGAGTTCTAATATATCACATCAATCAGTCTAACTAATCGAAGGTTAAAAGCCAACTGTCAATTGATCAATACAAACTTTATTTTCAGCTTAAGCTAATTAGACAAATCACCTAATATTGATGCTAAGTAGTAGTCTAGTTAACAGATTTGACCAACTGTGAGTCCACTCTATTCATCAATTTCAATCCTTCAACATGACATGTACAAGGTTCCTTCACAATTCATAGGAGATTGGGAGATATACCTGGAAATGGACAAAAATAAGAAGGAGAGAAGGACAGTAGCAACAATCAACAGCAGCAATCCCTTCCAGCAACAGAATAGCAACCCAATCCAATGTATAAACCAGAAATCCAGGAAGTTTGAAATTCCAGATAAAAGGCCAGTACAGAATTGTAACAACTTGAGAAAAAAAATAATCACAAATCAGTCCGGAATTGACTGTGATTCCACAAACAGGCCACAAAACTTTCCAGCTGAACCCAGACCACCAAACCTCTATCAAAATCAGGCAGACCCACTAGAATTCAACTCCCAACAATATGCATCAAGGATTCGAATCTAAATGTAATTCACCATTTCAATGGAACAGTGATTCCAACTTTTTTTTAGTTTAGTTTTTGTATATTTTTTTGTTTTTAAACTTGAAGACTATTTCAGATCTGAATGCTCCTAGAAATAGTTTTTTTTTTTGGTATTTATAATGGTTGAAGATCTGACCCCTTTAACAAGGTAATGCAATGCCTATTTATAGGCAAACTAACAACTTTTATTTTCAAAACAGTCCCTCCCTTTTTATATTTTACCCCCTATCATTTCTAATTTGTCTTTTAAGACCACACATCCTAGAAACTTCTAAGGCATTCTACCTATATTCCCTATCCTAAATTAACTTAATTGCCCCTGAACTAAACACTAGATTATCAGCTCAGACTTAATCGATTTGAACTACCAAAACCCAACATCCAACAGTCATGCAAATGGAGCTATACTAAATGACTTCCTAACTTCAATCAAACAAGATTACCAACTAATTAATGAGCTTAAGCTAATCAACAAATTAAAATTAACTAACATCAGATAAAGCAGAATTTCGAAACAATTTCGGATCATTAGATTATAACTGACTAAAATGGAATAAAAATAGAAACAAAAGAACCAAAACTCACAGATGCAAAGCGAAACTCCGGCTGGCCATCGACGCCTGAATCTTCCACAATTCCTGACACGTAACATCCCCAGCCATGTGTTTTCATAAGAAAACACATGTCTAGGGATACTACGGTCCGAAATCACAAAGATTTTGGGTTAGGGTTCTGTGGTCGGAAAATTCAAAAATTCAAATTCGAACGGTTCCGGTAAGATTCGAGGAACATGGCTTAGGTATTTGGGATGAGAAGGTTCCAGCGGTCACAGGGCATTAATTTGGTGGTGTTTGGCATACTTTGCATCGTGGCCGGAAAATTTCAAATGGATATTCGAGGAGTTGGGGAACGATTTGAGGGATAGGGACATGGGGAATGGAAAGTGGATGGTATGGAGAATCAGTGGTGTAAATTTGGTGGCCAACGGCATAAATGGCATTTCCCGGTGGCGAGGGTTCCGGCGGGGTCAAGGTTGTACGAGGAAGAGACCGTCTGTCTTTTTAATTAATTAAAAGGGCCCAACCGTTTAATATTCACTCTTGATAAATCGTGGACCATCAGATTAGGAGGTTTCAATGGTTGAGATCACAGGACGCCAAACGGCGTCGTTTTATCTGAAGGGAGGGCAGGCCGAGTTTGGGGGTAATTGGGCCATGGACGGGGTGCTGGGCGATGGTAATGGGGTGTTTGGGCTAGGGAAATAATGAGCCCAATAGATACAGCCTTTTCATTCTTCTTCTTCAATTTAATTGTTTTCTCTTTATTTAAATTATTTTTGTGTGTTTTTTTTTTCAATTTGTATTTTTGTGTTATTTATTTTTTTCTGATTTTTGTGGAGATGCAAGAAAATTAAACTAGAAATTAAACTAAACTACTTAATGCATAAAATTGTTCTAAAACTAAATCAAGACAATTTCACAATAAAAATGCTAAAATGCTAAGTGAACTATTTTTGTTATTTTCTTTATATCCTATTCTAAAACAAATTAATCCCTACTTAATGCTAACATATGAAGTTAAAAACTAAATACAAATGCGTGTTTTTGTATTTTATATGAATTAACATGCACAAATAAAATGTAAACAATTAACACAAAATTCACAAAAATTGTAAAAATAAGGAAACATCTTTTTGTTTGAATTTTATGGGAATAATTCATATATCGGGCAAAAATCACGTGCTCACAGGTTGCCTACGTATCATGCCCCGAAAGACGATATTCAGGTATGCGTAGTTCGGAAAGATTGGATACGGGCGAGAATTAAAAAAATAACTAATTTTTAGAAAACTCATTTTTTTGTCTTTTTCGAAAAATGATGAAACAAGCAAAATCTATTTGGATTTTCTTTTTCCCTTTTTTTTTCGAAAAATGATGAAAAAGTGCAAAAATTTTTTAAAATTTCAACCTCTTTTTTCCACTAATGAAATGTGACAGAAAACATAATTGGGCCGCACTTGCTTTATTTTTCACACTTCACCCTCTTTTTTTTCATTTGCCCTCAACTATTGTTGGACCGTCAAATGACTCTTTTACCTTTGAATAAATAAAATATGTAGCAGATAAGATGCATCAGGATACTCTTTTATTTTTCGGGGTATACCTGTCCTAGACGGACCCAACCCCTGTGTTAAGTCCCCAAAGTCAAATGCACATGATGAAAATAAATGTTCCTACTAGGGATCCGACATGAGGTTGAATTATTCTAGGTTCAAAACCTGGGCATTTGTTCTAGACTTGTGTGCCCGAGCGGACAACTCGAGCCGAGGAGGGGGCTACGTACCGGAACCAAAAGGCCATCTGGCATAGTAACTTGTCCAAGCCTCTTTCTTATTTCAAGGTATGACACTAACAGAATAAGAAGTCTCGACCAACGAGCACATCCTCGAAGATGGGAAGAGAAGGGTTTCGTAGCAGTCTATATAGAGTTCAGATAATATCAAAGCGATAAAAGAGCAGCATTTAGCACATTAGGCTCAAACATATAATAAAATCATAAATAATTAAATCCAAATATAACAATTCATCTAAGCTCGAATTTTTGAACCCTGAATTAGAAGTTCTGGGTTCTTGTCCCCAGCAGAGTCGCCATAGCCGTCACACCTTCTTTTTTACCTACGCCCTCGGAAGGGGGTATATAAGGGACTTTTTTCAAATTTAAGTGAGATTCAAAACGGGATTATTTGTTAAAAATTCAGAGTCGCCATGTGGCATAATTAACGGTGTCCCAAGTCACCGGTTTCAAATCCCGAATCAAGGAAAGATTGACTCTGTTTTACAGTCCATGAACCAGAAATCGGGGTAAGGAATTCTGTTAACCCGGGAGAAAGTGTTAGGCATTCCCGAGTTCCGTGGTTCTAGCACGATCGCTCAACTGTTACATTTGTCCTATTATCTGATTTTAATACATGTTTTAACCTATGGTTCAATTTTAACTTTATAGCCGCTTTTCTATAAATATTTTTAGGAAGATTTAACGTCACATAAAATGCGTTTTGATCCACATCACATAAATACACCCGCGGTCCACAACACATTTTATCAAACGTTATTGAGATTTGGATTTGGGTCACATAAATGCACACATAAGTTTAGGAAAGTAAAATTTTAAAATAATGCTCCTAAAGAAACTACGCGTTTTTAACTTTGCGAGGGCCATAAAAATTCAACTAAATGGCACACCTCAATTTCTAAAGGATTAGAAAAAATCAAGTAAGGGCCGTGCACTTTATGAACTTTTTGGCACGGCGCGCCTCAATTTATACTAAGGATTATACTCGACTAAAGCAAACTACGGACATTCTTGATTGGACGATGTGAAACTGATGTAAAAATTCGAATTTACCACTACTTTAATCTCAAAGTACCATAACAAAATAATATACTTCCATTACCATACATGGAATCTTCACACCTATTTGAACATGCCTTCCTTTAATTAGTTGTCAAAGAGAACGAGCAATTAAAGACTATCACATTTGAAAGAGTCGAAACGTCTGAAGTTGCTGGGACAGGCTTCTAAACAGGGTTTTGTACTATAATTAAAGACTATCATATTTCTTATTATTACCCTACATTCACATGTAAACCCGAAATCAGCCAAGCAAAACAGGGGCCTGCTAGGGAAATAAGACACCTGCACAATAGCACTGTTGGAAAAACACAAACTGACTTCAAAGAAAAGAAAGCCGTACTACTACACAATTCTCATATTGAATTATGTGAAAAAGGTTCACTGACAGAAATGTCATGCTGAGAAAACATGAACAATCCCTAATCCTCTCAACCATAGTAAGCCACAAAGAACAAATATTGTCAAGAATAATGTCACGACCCAAAATCCACTAACGGTCGTAATGGCGCCGGACACCGCTGTCAGGCAAGCCAACCAAATTACTTAATTAGATTCCAATTTTGATAAATTTGAAAACTCAGATTTTTCCTTCGAATTTCACAAGTAAAGAGACAAGTGCTTCAATTCAAATTATATAATAGGCAATTAATACAAAATATTTCAAATCGTCCCAGAACCCGGTATCACAAGTGCATGAGCAATTTCTAAGAAATAATACAATACAACATCCGTCCGGAATATAGTGGACAGAAAATAAATACAATTTATTGGAAGGGACTTCACAAGCTGCGGGCCGCCTCGAATAATGCAAATCACCTATTCCCCGAATCATCTGCGCTGCTACGCCCTGTAGGCCACTCGAGTTGCGTATACATGTGCAACAAAAATGCACAAAAGTGTAGTATGAGTACGAAACCAACGTGTACTCAATGAGTATCCCATCTAATCTCAAAGAAGTAGAGGCAAGATGGTCGACTTCGAGGCTTACTAGTGGTCCAATAATGATGTCAATAATACATTAAATCGTGGATTTATGTAAAACATGATTTTTAATCCAATATAGGAAAACAAGTAAACAATTATTTCTTTTATAGGAAATTTCCAAAATTTCTTGTCATTATTTGCCTAAATATTCTCAAGCCGTAAAAAGGCAATAACGACTTTAATAAGTTCAAGGCATTAATATAAGCATGCGCAAATCATGCCGAGGTCGACGGCCAGCTCCAACAGGAAGGTAAAATGTGCATTGTCGAGGGTCGAATGACATGAACCATAGATGAATATATTTAATCTGCCGAGGCTTTCGGCCCGCTCCAAAAAAATTTAAACAAGCACAGACATTCAATCAAGAGTCCACACGGAGCAATTATCCAAAGAAAGTCACTCCTCTTTTAACCATTTAAGAAAGATGAAGTTTAATTATTTTAGAATTTATTTACTAATTCAATGTGATTCAAGCAATTCAAGCTGTTAATAAGTCCACAAGTAATCCCAGTATAACATGCTCTTGGGTCCTAAACTACCCGAACAATAGCATAATATTTGTTACGCACGGACTCTCGTCACCTCGTGCACACGTAGCCCCCACAAATAGGAGCACATAACCAATTATTTTACCTATGGGGACAATTTTTTCTTACAAGTTTAGAAAGGAGACGCAGCTCACTCCAACGTGCACTTCTAATATCCAGAACAAGCCCAATCCCTCAATTCAGAGCCGAACGATCACAAACTAGTTAAATAAAGTAAGAACTCGACAATAAAGGCTTACAAGGTCAAATTCTAACTATTTAAGTAATTTTCCAATTTTTTTTACAAGTTTATTAAATTCTGACCCCCGGCCCACGTGCCCGGATTCCGAGATTTTTCGAAGAAAGTTGTTCTCGATAACCTAAGGATCAATAATATATGAATTCTAGTTCATTTCATAGAAAAATTTCGTGGTTAAATCTTAATTTTATTTAAACCCTAGGTCTAACTCTAACCCCATTTGATTTCACATAGTTTTAGTGTTTAATCAACTTAATATAAATGTATTTAAACTAATAATGAGTGGAATTAACTTACCTTGAAGTGCTATGTTGAAATCCTCTCTTTGGAAGCCCCCAAATCGACTAAGTGTAGAGTAGTAATGAAAAAAATGGCCTTGCGTTCGAATTAAAATGAACTCACTGCCCAGCGATTTCGGCATTTGCGGTCTGGGGACCGCATCTGCGGTCCCGCACTTGCGAAAGGAGGAACGCATCCGTAGAACTGGGCAAAAATGGCTGGACCGCTTCTGCGGTCTGAGGTCTGCTTCTGCGGAGCCGCTTCAGTTGCTTGAGGTCTACTTCCGCGATTTCTCCTGGCCTAGACTTTGGCCGCTTCTGCGATGGTTTGGCCGCATCTGCGGTCCCGCTTCTACGGTTTTAGTTATGACAGAAGCAGCATACCTTCAGCTATTCTTCAACTTCCAAATTTTATCCGTTAACCATCCGAAATCCACCCGAGGCCCCCGGGACCTCAACCAAACCTACCAACCAATCCCAAAACACGTTACGGTCTTGCTCGAGGCCTCAAATCACATCAAACAACCCTAAAATAATGAATTAACCTCCAATCCAAACTTAGTGAACTTTAGAATTTCAAACTTCTATTTTCGATGTTTACACCTATCAAATCACGTCCGATTGACCGCAAATTTTGGACACAAGTCGTATTCGACATCACGGACCTACTCCAACTTCCTGAATCGGATTCCGATCCCGATATCAAAAATTCCACTTCCGGTCAAACATCTAAAAACCCTTCAAATTTCTATCTTTAGCCAAATGGCTCCAAAATGACCGAAGGACCTCCGAGTTCACTTCCGATCATGCTCCCAACTCCAAAATTACATTACGGATTTATTCACAGACTCGGAATCCCAAACGGGCATCGATAACACCGAAATGCACTTCAAGACAAACTTATGAAATTTCTCCAAAAATGCTAACTTCCACAATAGGCGCCAAAACGCTCCCGGTATATCCAAATCCCGGACCAGACATACGCTCAAGTTTGAAATCATCATATGAACCTGTGGGAACCTTCAAATCCTAATTCCGAGGTTGTTTATTCAAAATTACAATCTTAGTTAATTCTTTCAACTTTAAGCTTCCGAAATGAGAATTTTTCTTTCCAAATCAACTCCGAACTTCCCGAAGTTCAATTCCGACCATGCGTACAAGTCATAACACTCAAAATGAAGCTGCTCATGGCCTCAGACTGCTAAACGATGCGCTACGGCTCAAAACAACCACTCGGGTCGTTACATTCTCTCCCACTTAAACATTCATTCGTCCTCGAACGTACTGAGAACTGCACTGGAGTAGTCTGAAATCACTGGTTGACACCTCGTGCACTTTCTCGTGCTACCCCAATTCGGTTGAGAACATTAGCTCGGTAAATTCTGAAGATATTCCCTTTTATTCAAGCAAACAAGTCTTAGATCCTAATTCCAACATCTGGAATTCTATGTCAGGCCTGTTTCCAACATACGATCACCATATCAATCACTACACGCTGTGCCCAAGCTTGAATGCACAATTTTGTTGAATTCACACCTTGCATCACTTAAATCACCGGATCACGATAACACTTTCTGATCAACTTAGTCGAAATTCGACGAATCCGGTGCTCACATTGCACCTCATGACTTACATAGGGCTTACTTTAATTCTTACAATATTTCCATGACGGAAGAGATGTGTAGAAATTCATAAACGGCTGTCGGATCAACAAATCATTGGGGATATACCCCCGACAACAACCATCACCTCATTCTGAACCAAGTAATGGTCTTAACACCTTAATATACTTCATATAGTCAGATTGATCCCAAATCCAATGATCTTGTCTCACCCAGTACGAGCTGCTCAGGCATTAAGCACCCCGAACATGATCGAAACTCTCATATAATGCCATAATGTGCCAATAGGCTACCAATTCGAACGCGATACAAAAGGAAGACAAACTCTGGAAGAAATTACTTAACTCACGCACTAATACGGACTTTCCTTAGAAAATAGGAAGCAAGACATACAAAAATAGCATATAGAAAACTATACTCAGCATCACACTGTTGCGACGCGTAACCCGATCCAAATAACATACCCATGGTGGCGTGCCACCTAATCCACACATAGATCTCACATAAGGAGATGCACATCCAGCTAAATTTGATCATTACAGTAAAATATAAAACTTCGGTCACGAGCACACTAAGTGCATAACACCATCCCTGAGGGGACATATAGTGCTATAAGCTACAAAGTTCAAGCACAACTGAGGTGCGATATACAATTTGAATCTCAAGTGCCATTTTTCTCATATAACATCATTTGTACGCGGATCCTCATCACATAAGCAATTCACCAAGTCGTCTAACAACTCGCACGGTGCAATACATCATTACATGAAAAAGCTAACAACCACATAACACCCCGACTATTCTTCCATAAGGAGCGCTTTGCTGAAATAAACACAACTGGCCTGACATAGAGCCCATGTCCACATTTAAATCCATCCACCGACCTCAAGTCGATCCTGATCGTATCAAACTAAGCTAATAACACTTTAAAGGTCCATACTAATTTCACTCTTCTCATAACACACAAGAACAACCATCATAACCGGAGTACTGATCCACAGTCCACAACTCAGTAACTGAGTGCCCTCCACGCATATATTCTCAATTTATCGATATCATCACAAATCTTCATACATGGTTTAAATCTTTAATCAATCAAGTGACTACATGCCATATTTATACAATCTTCCTGTGGGACATACTCCCACAACCTACCATAACAACTAACTGGGTCTTACCTCCGAGCCACTAGCCGCACTAATGCTGAAAAGCGATCAAGAATCATTAACCAAGATGCAAAGCCTTTTTCACAAAATGCCGATCTTAGGTGACACTAACGGCAATACCGACTTACTTTGAACATCGAAACTCCTTTCCTGCTCATCTGAGCTCGTGACATCTTTGTCAGCTCCAAACTGCAACCTTGACCCTAACTTCAAATTCCATATCACTTACTGCACCCAATATTCCAATATACGGTAGGACACGACTCTTGATCATAATTCAAGAATTGCTAATAGATTAATACTTCATCACATCAAAGCTTTTTACTGAACTCACTTCAGGAGAACCACATCAACACACAGGTGAATACTTATAATTGTAAAACATCCAAATCCTTAAGTAGTGGTCTAATCCACCACAACCTTTTCGGGATCTTCCCACACATAACGGGCCATAACAATAGCATACTCCTGAATAGAATCAATTACGGTAGCCGACAGGCCTCGCATGTACCTCCACAAATCACACTCACAACTTGACCACGCCGAGGTAACTGATCTCCACCACTAATATGCCAACTCAATTATGGCTAACCAATCGATCTTTTTTCGATTTACCCTGATCGCCTTAGAAGCAATAGCAACTCCATTCAACACATAGCACGCTTCATTCACACTTATTCCGAGTGACCTTAAATCACGAGGCCATGCTGTCTCAAATCCCACGAATCATTTCGTGTTTCCTAAATGCTACACTGCAAGTGAAGACATCATAGAACATTCTGGCATCTTCTCTTAAGCTGCTACCAAGCCTGAATCCTAGTCGTACCTATAGGCTCGAAATCATTAGGCACCACACTTTACCCCTTAAATCCACTAGGACCGTTGTTGAGAGCCACCCGCTCTGACTTGGCCACGAATATAATCAATTCCATAAATCTTCTAGCACATGAATACCCCATTGGCTGGTAGAATCCCTTCCCTTGGAACCCACATCTTTACAAACACAAATCTTGAATCCTTCCCCAAGTCTGAACATGGGCCAATAAGGCCAAAGACAGCCCACCTTTAATAATTCCTCTGCTCAATTTACAACTTATGGTCTTTTCCCGTAGCTGAAATAGCCCATCAATATGCTAATAACTAGAAACCTCACAAGTAGATAACCATGCAACCCCATTATAGGTTGTGGGACTCTCCCATTTGGCTCGAAGCCACTATTACACAACTCTCGAATTTACGAGGATTCTTAATCTCCTATTGACATAACCTTGCACAATCAACTGCCAAAATTCTCGATGTCTTACTATAGAAATCATTAACAACATTGACACAACCCATTCCTTCGCTGTATAACCAATAGAATTCTTCGTAGAAGCTTCGCCAACCACGCGACTGCTAACCTACTCACAGGGAATAACCCACCTATGGAAATCAATCCCTGACATCTTTCAATGTTGCTGCATGAGGTACAATCACTACGACATCAATAACCCATCCTAAGTCCAAGCTCACTCTCTAGTTACACAAGTCCATTTATCCCTCGTGGACATCACTTAAGTGTGTGGGAACATCCTTCCAATTCAAAGTTATATTGTATCCTTCTTCTTTTCCGGCAGCTCCTTCCCATTATATCAAATCTCCCGCCGCATAATAGCTCATACTTCAAATTCGATCCATAGACTCCAATCACCAATAACTAACATTATCAAATCACTCCAAAATCTCCTTATGGTACGTAGTCATCCCACTGCAAGCCTATATGCAACTCCGCCACACTCCCACTTTGGCGGAACTCATCCCTTTAATCGATTGCTCGACCCTTGGCCTCTTATACTCAGCTTTCTAGAAATTTTAGCCACAGCCTGACACCTCCCACTTGTCTTTGCTCATCGTTTGCTTCTTAGCTGCTGCCTTAAAGAAAATCTATCTTCGTGGCACTTGAACCCACAATCACTGCCAATTTTAAACCTTTCCAAAGTTCATCTTTCTCGAACCATCAACAACAGAAATACTGATTCAATCCTAAACCACCGCACCCAGTGATATCTAACAGTTGTATCTCCAATACTATTTTGCAATATATTGCCCCAAAGGTGAATTGTAGAAGTTCATAACACCGACAAACTTAGTACGTTCAATTAGGTCAAAGACACCCATCATAAAAGAAAGCTCCACCACACTTGCAAATACCTTTCCCCTGCCGAGAATAAAATACTGAATCTCTTGATTATGTACTGAGTAAACCTCCCTTCAAGTCATTTACTGCCCCGACACGTGGGCAACATCCTAACATTATATCACTACTGCAGAACAATGGTTCATAATTATCATGGCAACTTGTGCCTAGCCTCAGATCCCTCAAAAGTACCGCTACCGGGCTGAAATAATAAAATATCCTTCCACAAGGCAACGATAATAGCTCAGACGACTATACGGGGAGAAATATCCCGCACCTTATTCATAATATCAATACAATTCTTAAATCCTCGATGAATAGCAAGCGCTTTGAGTTACATAAGATTGAGTAGGAAAGAAACAAGACATAAGCCTCAAGGGAATCAAATCGCATGATGAGGAATCAAGAAGGGAAGTACTCCTAACAGTCCTGCAGCCTCGTGAGGATAAGTACAGACGTCTCTGTACCAATCCAAGAGACTTTACTAGACTTTCTCATGACTCATGAGACCCTAGGAACCTAGTGCTCTAATACCATGTTGTCATTACCCAAAACCCACTAAGGGTCCTGATGGCGGCGTACACCACTGTCAGGCAAGCCAACCAAATTACTTAATTAGATTCTAATTTCGACAATTTTGAAAACTCAGATTTTTCTTTCTAATTTCATAAGTAAAGAGACAACTGCTTCAATTCAAATTATATAATAGGCAATTAATACAAAATATTTCAAACCGTCCCAGACGTGTCACAAGTGCATGAGCAATTTTTTTTAGAAATAATACAATACAACATCTGTCCGAAATACAGTGGACAGAAAGTAAATACAATTTACTGGAATGAAATTCACTAAATGCGGGCTAAGTTGAATAATGCAACTCACCTAGTCTCCGAATCATCCGTGCTACTATGCCAGTAGGCCACTCGAGTTGCGTATACCTGTGCAATAAAAATGCACAAAAGTGTAGTATGAGTACGAAAATAACGTGTACTCAATGAGTATCATGTCTAATATCGAAGAAGTAGAGACGAGATGGTCGACTTCGACACTTACTAGTGGTCCAATAATGATATCAATAATATATTAAATCGTGGATTTCTATAAAACATGATTTTTAATCCAATAGAGGAAAACAAGTAAACAATTATTTCTTTTATAGGAAATTTCCAAAAATTCTTGTCATTATTTGTCCAACTATTCTCAAGCCATAAAAAGGTTGTAACAACTTTAACAAGTTCAAGGCAGTAATACAAGCATGCACAAATCATGCCGAGGTCGACGGCTAGCTCCAACAGGAAGGTAAATTGTGCACTGCTGAGGGTCGAATGACACGAACCATAGATGCATCTATTTAATCTGACGAGGCGTTCGGCCCACTCAAAAATTTAAACATACACAGATAGTCAATCAAGAGTCCACACGGAGCAATTATCCAAAGAAAGTCACTCCTCTTTTAACCATTTAAGAAAGATGAAGTTTAATCCTTTTAGAATTTATCTACTAATTCAATGTGATTTAAGCAATTCAAGTTGTCAACAAGTTCACAAGTAATCCCGGTATAACATGCTCTTGGGTCCTAAACTACCTGAACAATAGCATAATAGTAGTTACGCACGGAATTTTGTCACCTCGTGCGCACGTAGCACCCACAAATAGGAGCACATAACCAATTATTTTACCTATGGGGACAATTCCCTCTTACAAGGTTGGAAAGGAGACTCACCTCGCTCCAACGTGCAATTCAAATATCTAGAACAAGCCCAATCCCTCAATTCGGAGCCGAACGATCACAAATAAGTTCAATAAAGTAAGAACTAGTCAATAAAGGCTTACAAGGTCAAATTCTAACAATTTAAGTAATTTCCCAACCTTTTTCACAAGTTTACTAAATTCTGACCCCGGGAACACGTGCCCGGATTCCGAGATTTTTCGAAGATAGTTGTTCTCTATTACCTAAGGATCAATAATATATGAATTCTAGTTCATTTTATAATAAATTTAGTGGTTAAATATCAATTTTATTTAAACCCTAGGTCTAACTCTAACCCCTTTGACTTCACTTAGTTTAGTGTTTCATCAACTTAATATACATGTATTAAAACTAATAATGAGTGGAATTAACTTACCTTGAAGTTCTATGTTTAAATCTTCTCTTTGGAAGACCCCAAATCAGCTAAGTGTAGAGTAGTAACGAAATAAATGGCCTTTGAATTCGAATTAAATGAACTCACTTGCGAAAGGAGGACCGCATCAGCGAAATCGGGCAAAAATGACTGGACCACTTCTGTTGTTCGAGGTCTGCTTCTGCGGCCTGAGGTCGCTTCTGCGGTTTCTCCTGGCCTGGCCCTTGGCCTCTTCTGTGATGGTTTGACCACATCTGCGGTCCTAGAACCGTAGATGTGGTTATGACAGAAGCAGCATACCTTCAGCTATTCTTCAACTTGCATATTTGATCCGTTAACTATCCGGAATCCACCCGAGGCCCCCGGGACCTCAACCAAACCTACCAACCAATCCCAAAATACGTTACGGACTTGCTCGAGGCCTCAAATCATATCAAACAACACTAAAATCGGGAATCGACCTCCAATCCAAACTTAATGAACTTTAGAATTTCAAACTTCTATTTTCGATATTTAAACCTACCAAATCACGTCCGATTGACCCCAAATTTTACACAAAAGTCATATTTGACATCATAGACCTACTCCAACTTCTGGAATCAGATTCTGACCCCGATATCGGAAATTCCACTTTCGGTCAAACTTCTAAAAAACCATCAAATTTCTATATTTTGCCAAATGGCTCCAAAATGACCCACGGACCTCCGAATTCACCTCCGATCATGCTCGCAACTACAGAATTACAATACGGAGCTATTCACAGACTCGAAATCCCAAACGAGCATCGATAACACCAAAATTCACTTCAAGCCAAACTTATGAAATTTCTCCCAAAATGTTAATTTCCACAATAGGCGCCAAAATGCTCCCATGTTGTCGAAAACCCGGAACGGACATACGCTCAAGTTTGAAATAATCATACGAACCTGCTAGAAACTTCAAATCCTGATTACGAGGTTGTTCACTCGAAAATCCAATCTTAGTTAATTCTTTCAACTTTAAGCTTCCGAAATGAGAATGTTTCTTTCCAAATCAACTCCAAACTTCTCAAAGTTCAATTCCGACCACGCATACAAGTTATAACACTCGAAATGACGCTTCTCATGGCCTCATACTTCTGAATGATGCGTTAGGGCTCAAAATGACTAGTCGGGTCATTACAAATAACTTCAGCTACTTCAAACCAGCAGAATACATTAAAATAGTCGTGAAACTAGAACATGGAACTTTAGTGATTCATGACTTGTTTAGCCGTCTTACGACTAACTAACTCAAGTCAAACATGTTAAAACTAAGCATTTAGCATTAGCAGACTAGTCTAAACATCAGAATATTTCGTGGCTAGCAAAATACACAAGGAACTCATTTTTTGATGTGGCTAATCCTTAACCAAAAGAATCAGGAAGTCATGGATCAACAAATATCTTAAAATCAATTGCTATGGCTAAAATGCGTCAAACTCATTCAACAGATTCAATGATCCTAACATATTTGCAACCGCGAGCATATCACTTGAACTTAAACACTCATTAATGTAGACAAAATTCCAATAAATATCATGGTTATTGTAACGACCCGACCCGTCGTTACGGGAGTTACCGCCCCGTTTTCCCCATTTTATACTTCTATATGTTTCATTATATGTGTTTGGAGAATTTGAAGTAATTCGGATAGAGTTCGGTTAGAAATGAGACAATAAGTCTCTTTATGAGAAGGTTAGTTTGGAAAAGTCAACCAAATGTTGACTTATGAGTTAGAAGGCTCGGAATGGATTTTCGATGATTCGACTAGTTTCAAGGGATGATTTGTGACTTAGGAGCGCAATCGGAATTGAATTTGGAGGTCCAGTGTAGAATTAGGCTTGTATTGGCTAAGGTTGGATTTTGGCGAATTCCGGATTGTAGGTGAGATTTGGATCCAAGGGTCGGAATGGAATTCCGAGAGTTGTTTAGCTTCGTTAGGAGATTTGAGATACGTTTGCAAAATTTCAGCTTATTCGGAGGTGATTTGGTTGGGTTTTAGATCAAATGCAAGTTTCGGAATTTTTAGTTTAACTTAGGCTTGAATCCGATGTAAATTTGATATTTTGAGAGTGCAACGAAGTTTGCATGATCATATGTGACATGTTAGTATGTTCGTATGTGGTCCCGAGGAGCTCGGGTGAGTTTCGGATAGGTTTAGGTTGCGTTGTGCTTGTTTTTCTTATGCTTCGACATCGTTTCATCAAGTATAAATGATATTATATTAAACAAATGAGCTCTGATTACTGTTTTGAATGAAGCATTAGATCCGCATCGTAATTACGGACCTGTAGCAAAAAGAATCATCGAATTTGGACATCGTATGAGGATATTTTATGGCCATTTTACTAAGGTTGCCCAGATTTTCAGGTTAATGACGAAACTGCCCCTGTAGGCGTATTAAATACCTGCACTATTTGCAAATCTTAAAACCTACATATCTCCTTCATTATAAGGTCAAATTGAGTGATTCAAAAGCCTAAATTCATTAGAATTTCACAAGGAATCCATTGGGAGCAGTAAAACGCGTGAACAGTATACCTATAATGAGCAGGTCGAGTTTTCTTCCAATTTTGGAACGGGAAGAAGCTTCTGAGGCGATTTTTAAGAGAGAAAATCAGTGGGTATCACAGAGGTAAGTGATTTGATTATTAAAACTCATTTATGGGTGATTATAGACCATAATCCCATTTTTAAATTCATGAAAAACAGTAAAAAAATAGAATTTTGGGGCCTGAAATTATGAGACCTTTAGGGGTCGATTCGAGGGGTCAAACGGACTCCGATTTTGGTGTTCTTTATATGTATGGAATCGGGAGAAGATGAAGAACACTTTTATGTAAGAGTTTCAGAGTTTTGAGAAGTGGGCCTGGGGCTCGGGTTTTGTCTAATTTCGGGATTTTTGGAATAATGCTAGGAAATTCATATCTAGGCTATGTGATGTTACCATTGAGTCTTTATTGATATTATCAAATTGATTATGCCTAGATATCACTAAATTGGAGGTTGAATCACGAGGTAAAGCAATAGTTGATGATTAAGTAGACTTCAAGGCTTCGAGGTAAGTGTTTGATCTATCCTAGCTCGAGGGAATAGGATTAGAGTGTAATAAATTGCTATTTGCTAAATGATCGAGTGCGGTGTATAGGCGTGGTGACGAGTGTCTATACACCGGAGTCTAACATGACCGTGGGTCTTTGTTTGTATACGTTTGTGAGATAATTTGGAACTCTCCTAAGCTAAATTATAATTTGCTACAAATGTGAAGAGTCTGAGAATAAACTGTGAAATATTAATATTTTGGAGCGTTGGCTCGAATGATAACTACTATTGAGTAAAAGTCGAAAGTATTGAAAGGAGTTGTGATTAATCCCTTGCCGGGATGGTTAAATATACTGAGTATTACCCTTGCCGGGATGTGAAAGTTATTGATATGGTTCCCTTGCGGGGACTCAGTTGTTAATTGTGTTGTTCCCTTGCCGGGACTCAGTTGTTAATTGTGTTGTTCCCTTGCAGGGACTCAGTTGCTAATTGTGTTATTCCCTTGCCGGGACATTTCTTATTATTGTTTATTTCTCTCGCCCGTTTAGTTGTGATTGTTGTTTGGGTGAGGAAGAGTGATAATGCACGAAGGGTCATTCCGTGCCATTTTTAATTATATTTGCACGAAGGGTCATTCGGTGCCATTGTTGATTATTTATGCACGAAGGAACATTCCGTACCATCGTTGATTATATTTGCACGAAGGGTCATTCTGTGCCATGTTTTAACTATTATGCACGAAGGAACATTCCGTGCCATTGTTGATTATATTTGCACGAAGGGTCATTCTGTGCTATGCTATGCGAGTTATGTGGGTAAAAGCACGAAGGCTGATGCCGTGCATTCTGTTTGATTACTTTGGGTGAGGGTGAGAGTAAAAGCACGAAGGTTGATGCCGTGCAATTGTTGGATTTCTTATTTTTGGTATTGTGCCCTGTTTCTTAATTACACTGATTGCTTTTATATTCGGTTTATGCTCCCCATAGTATGTTTTCCCTCCTTCTTACTGTTTAATTTGGTACTTCATTTCCTGTTGTTGTACATATATATATTTTGAAATGCACAGGTTTGTGTGAGTGTCTGGTCATAGCCTTGTCACTACTTCGCCGGGATAGGCCAGGCACTTACTAGCACATGGGGTCGGTTGTGCTGATGCTGCACTCTGCGCTCTTTTTGCGCCGATACAGGTTTCGGACAACAACAGTAGCAGTAGTGCGAGTATTGGTACTTCGATCATCGAGACACCGAGGTAACCTTGCAGGCGTCCGCAGGACCCGTTGTCTCCTTTATTTTTGCTTTCAGTCTGTTATCTCATGTATTCGAGACAAACAGTTTTATATTTCTTTCAGATAGTTATGTGTAGTAATCTTAGCAGTTCGTGAGCTAGTGACACTAGGTTTTGGATAAGGGATATTGTTGAGCATTTCGTATTTATATCTGACTTATAAAATTAGACTTCCGCAGTTATTGTTGGTGTTATTAATGATGCTATAAATTGACAACATGGTGATTTTCTTAATGAAACGGTAAGTAAGTTGGCTTGCCTAGCTACCACGAGTAGGCACCATCACGATCCCGATGGTGGGAAATCCGGGTTGTGACAAGTTGGTATCAGAGTACTAGGTTACATAGGTCTCACAACTCACGGAAAAACTTAGTAGAGTCTGAGGGGTAGGTACAGAGACGTCTGTACTTGTTCCCTAGAGTCTATTAAGTTAGGAAAAATCTCTCATTTGTTCTTTCTTGTCGTGTGTTTTGGTTCCTCAAATGCTGATTGAATTTCTACTCTGTTCTTTCGTAGATGAACTGTTAGGTGTTCGATTCCTATTGGGATCTGTTGTGTAGCCCCGAGTTATAGGTGCGTGAAGAATAATTTTGTATCTCCTAGTTGGGAAGTTAAGTGCAATACTTGCGGCGGTATGAGTTCAGACTCAGGAAGATTAAATTGGATGTATTATGTGTATGTTGGTGGAAGATATTTTCTATGTGTCATGATTCGAATAGGTGCAACGCATGTCCATGTATCAATATTGATAACATAATACAGGTAGTATTGAGATTAATGTTGTTGATATACATTGTGATGTTTTGTCAAGTTGTAGCCGTGTTGTTAGGATGGTTTTGGTGATTCTCTGGCAGGTGGATAGGCCCAATTACAAAGGAAACTCTGCCGAAATTTTTGAAAAATTTGGGACTTAGTAAAAAAATTTGGTCACCTAGAGAGTAGGCTTAACTGTTATGTGAGTGAATGCAAGAAAATGCAGAAGAGTTAGGATTCTAGATGATTTGTGTTTCCACAAGCTTATGAAATAGTGAGTTTAATATCACTATGGTATTACGACAGCAATGGAGCATATGCGTTATGAATATAGTGTGTTGTGATATATGGCTTCGAGCCAAGTTGGGGAGCTTGCTATTGGTTAGCGGATTGTGTGGTTATGTACTATGTTAGTTCTGATTTGACGCCTGCTGGTGAATCAGTTCTGGTTGTGAAATTGTGTCGAGAATGGCACGAGTGAAGGAAAATTTTTGACAAGACGTCAAGAGGTCGGATGAGTAGGAAAGAAGTTTCGATGGTTAAGATAAATTGGTATTGTCTTTAGCGTCACCTGAGAGCGGTGTTGCGTCCTGGTTAGTGATTCTTGGTCGCTTTACAGAGTTAGTACGACCGGTGGTTTGGAGGTACGCTCCAGATATTTTTGTGGTAGGTTGTGGGAGTGTGTTCCACTGGAAGATTTTATAAGTGTGACATGTGATCACTTGATTGATTAAAGATGTAAACCAAGTATGAAAGTTGTGATAGTGTCGTTAAATTGAGGAATTCATGCCTGGAGGGCACTTGGCCTATTGGGTTGTGAACTAGGGAGGATTACTCCGATTAGGATGGTTGCTCTTGTGTGTTATAAAAAAAAGGGTGTTACTATGGACCCTTGAAAGGTTGTCAAACTAGTTCATTGTGATCAGAATCAGCTTGAAGTCGGCGGATGGACTTAATGTGAATAATGGATCTATATCAGGCCAGATGTGTGCATTTTTGTAACGCGGTCCTCATGGAGGAGTAGTTAAGATGATGCTTCATTGTCAGATATCTCGCGTAGTGATGCATTGCGCCGTGTGAATTGTGATACAACTCGAGAAGTTGCTACATGTTAAGAATCCGCGTAGGAATGATGTTATATGAGCAACTTGGCTGTTGAAATTCCGATTGTATATCGTGCCTCAGTTGTGCTTGAGTTTTGTAGTTATAATGCTATATAATCCTCAGAGGTGTTATTATGCACTTAGCATGCTTATGACCGATATTCGTTATTTTGTGTTAATGAGCAAATTTGGCTCGATGTGCATCTCCTTATGTGAGATCTATGCGTGGATCGAGTGGCACGCTGCCATGGGTATGTTATTTGGATCGGGTTANGACATGTGATCACTTGATTGATTAAAGATGTAAACCAAGTATGAAAGTTATGATAGTGTCGTTAAATTGAGGAATTTATGCCTGGAGGGCACTTGGCCTATTGGGTTGTGAAGGAGGATTACTCCGATTAGGATGGTTGCTCTTGTGTGTTATGAAAAAAAGGGAGTTACTATTGACCCTTGAAAGGTTGTCAAACTAGTTCATTGTGATCAGAATCAGCTTGAAGTCGGCGGATGGACTTAATGTGAATAATAGATCTATATCAGGCCAGATGTGTGCATTTTTGAAATGCGGACTTAATGANCGCCGCAATAGTATGATATCGAGTATAGTTTTCTATATGCCATCTTTGTATGCCTTGCTTCCTGTTTTCCAAGGAAAGATTGTATTAGTGCGTAGGATTTGATAATTCCTTCTAGAGCTCGTTTTCTTTAGTACCACGTTCGAATTGGTAGCCTATTGGCACATTGGACATCATATGCGACTTATAATTATGTCTGGAGTGGCTTATTGCCCGAGTAGTTCGTACTGGGTGAGACGAGATCATTGAATTTGAGATCAGCACAATCTGAGTATGTGAAGTAAAGTAAAGAGCTAAGACCATTGTTTGGTTCAGAATAAGGTGATAGTTCTCGCCAAGAGTATAGAACTAACGAATTGTTGTTTCGACAGTGTCTAAGAGTGTATACAGATCTCATCCGTCGTGTCAGTATTGTAAGAATTTGTACAAGGCATGTGTATGTCATGTAGAGCATGGGATGTGTAGTGATTCTTTCTAAGCGACTAGATAAGAGAGTTTCAGATGATTAGGGAAGATGGTACTGCTAAGTAGAAGTGATTTGACGCGAGTAGTTGTTTCAGAAAAAGGTAATGTGATTAAACTGATTATATTTTAGTAGTATTGCGGCATGTTCTTGTGGATTCCACTAGTAGTATTCGGGTTTGCTTGGTAGCACAGGTAAATATTGAGTATCTGTCATGGAATAATTAGGTATCAAATGGGTGCATGTATTCGCACGGTGGAAACTGGGATCAGGTATGATGATTTGTGTGTTATATGGAGTTCTGATGTACAGGTTATGTTGTGGTGGTGGATCTTTATTCGCTAGTATGTTATATTATGGAATATGATGTTGGAATTCGGACTGGTTGTCTTAGTGTTGGGTAATTTTGAATTATCGCATTAGGGGCTACGCCAGAAATGCCACGGGTTAAGTGGTGAAGTGCGTTACAATATGTTTTACCAGAGTGATTTATATTTCAAAGAACAAGCGGACAGCTGGGAAGGAGTACTTTCTTAATTGGGCATTTGTGATAGATGCCAGTGCAGAGGTTGCTATCATTGATCTCGTTCCGTTATTGAGGGACTTTTGGTATGCGTTTCGTGTTGCCGGGCATGTAACCGGGTGAGATTGTGGATTTCGGTATTTATTTGGTGCTTTCAGCAGGAGTTATAGAAGTGGAAGAAACATTTTCAGGTACTGAGTTCGTTGGCAGGCCGATATGGCTACGCATTTAGCTTGAGTTAACTTGGTTGACCCTGAGTTATACTGTTGAGGAATAGGTTGAGTCTATCGTTATTGAACTTGTTAGCAATCTGAGGAAAGCTATGAGTTGTTTTTCGATGTTGTGAGACATTGTGATTTGTTAGTTATGGGCACATGTGGTGCGGTTCCATTGAGAATTCATAGAGAAAGTCGAGTGGGAAGAGTAATTGAGTGTTGCTCGGTGTATGGAGCAATGGTTATGGTCTATCGGGTTGTGTGTTGTGTGTTCTCTGTTTCACCGTGGGTGTAATGAATTGCGTTGGTTTCAGACATCAAATGTGCGTGGTTGTTGATTTTGAGCATAGCGGCTTGAGGTGCTTCAGGTGTAACGGTGTTGGGATAGGATCGCGCATTGTGGCGAGGCTACGGGAGTTATGACCTTTCGGAATAGATTCAGGCATTCTATTTCTAGGATGTGAGACGGGGTCTCAGCCTTGTATTGTAATGGCATTGATGAGCTTGAGGTACAGCTCTTTCGTTTGAGTCATTTGTTATGATTTGAGTGTGTTCAGATCGTTTCTTACTGGTGCGTGTATTATGCAAGATGTGGTTTAGACTTGTATTGAGGTATCCTATCATTAGAATGGTGTTGGATTCGAGGTGATCGTTGGGTTCATTAATGAATACAGACAGATTTGATCTCAGCTTGTTAGGAAGATAATATCGAGGTTTGACCCGGAAGTCTGTTGTGATATCAGTCAAGGGAAGTGGTTTCATGAATGGTTGATCTGAGAGGTGATTACGGTTTATAGCGTTTTTCATTCATCGTTGGTAGTATAGGAAAGTGTGGGAATAAGGCTTTAGCTAATAAGAGGTTCTCTGCCGGTAATTGGTTGTTGGGGACAACTGCTGTGAATAGAAGTTATGATTCCAAGTGTTTGGTTTAGGCGGTATATCATATGTTTTCACCTGAGGGTGCAAGTATGGGTTATTACAGCTGGTTCGAGCTTACTCTGAGTACAGATGTGAGTTTTTGATCTTGTGTATGATTTTCGGGAAGTGCGACGTGGTTCTATGGTTTGGTGTATGGATTAAATGGACTGTGAAAGTTCTGCTGTATTGTGTTATCGGGTTTATGCGAGATAGGGTGACGAGGGATCACCCCGGATATATGGTTGGTAAGATCATTCAGCTACTGGTTGGCTTCTAGAACAACTCTCGATACGCTCGAGGATGAGCGTTTGTTTAAGTTGGGGAGGATGTAACGACCTGACCCGTCGTTACGAGAGTTACCGCCCCGTTTTTCCCGTTTTATGGTTCTATATGTTTCATTATATGTGTTTGGAGAATTTGAAGTAATTCGGATAGAGTTCGGTTAGAAATGATACAATAAGTCTCTTTATGAGAAGGTTAGTTTGGAAAAGTCAACCAAATGTTGACTTATGAGTTAAAAGGCTCGGAATGGATTTCCGATGATTCGACTAGTTTTGGGGGATGATTTGTGACTTAGGAGCGCAATCGGAATTGAATTTGGAGGTCCAGTGTAGAATTAGGCTTGTATTGGCTAAGGTTGGATTTTTGCGAATTCCGGATGGTAGGTGAGATTTTGATCCGAGGGTCGGAATGGAATTCCGAAAGTTGTTGTAGCTTCGTTAGGTGATTTGAGATATGTGTGCAAAATTTCAGGTTATTCGGAGGTGATTTGGTTGGGTTTTAGATCGAATGCAAGTTTCGGAAGTTTTAGTTTAACTTAGGCTTGAATCCGATGTAAATCTGGTGTTTTGAGAGTGCAACTAAGTTTGCATGATCATATGTGACATGTTAGTATGTTCGTATGCGGTCCCGAGGAGCTCGGGTGAGTTTCGGATAGGTTTGGGTTGCATTGTGCTCGTTTTTCTTATGCTTCGACATCGTTTCTACAAGCATAAATGATATCATATTGAACAAATGAGCTCCGATTACTGTTTTGAATTAAGCATTAGATCCGTATCGTAATTACGGACCCATAGCAAAAAGAATCATCGAATTTGGACATCGTATGAGGGTTTTATGGTCATTTTACTAAGGTTGCCCAGATTTTCAGGTTAATAACGAAACTTCCCCTGACGGCGTATTAAAAACCTGCACTATTTGCAAATTTTAAAACCTACATATCTCCTTCATTATAAGGTCAAATTGAGTGATTCAAAAGCCTAAGTTTATTAGAATTTCACAAGAAATCCATTGGGAGCAGTAAAACGCGTGAAAAGTATACCTATAATGAGCAGGTCGAGTTTTCTTCCAATTTTTGAACGGGAAGAAGCTTCTGAGGCGATTTTTAAGAGAGAAAATCAGTGGGTATCACAGAGGTAAGTGATTTG
>MU720432.1:598-36782 GCA_026770625.1 Nicotiana glauca | reverse complement strand
AGCGTTGGCTCGAATGATAACTACTATTGAGTAAAAGTCGAAAGTATTGAAAGGAGTTGTGATTAATCCCTTGCCGGAATGGTTAAATATACTGAGTATTACCCTTACCGGGATGTGAAAGTTATTGATATTGTTCCCTTGCTGGGACTCAGTTGTTAATTGTGTTGTTCCCTTGCCGGGACTCAGTTGTTAATTGTGTTGTTCCCTTGCCGGGACTCAGTTGTTAATTGTGTTATCCCCTTGTCGGGACATTTCTTATTATTGTTTATTTCTCTTGCCCGTTTAGTTGTGATTGTTGTTTGGGTGAGGAAGAGTGATAATGCACGAAGGGTCATTCCATGCCATTTTTAATTATATTTGCACGAAGGGTCATTCCGTGCCATTATTGATTATTTATGCACGAAGGAACATTCCGTGACATCATTAATTATATTTGCACGAAGGATCATTCCGTGTCATGTTTTAACTATTATGCACGAAGGAACATTCCGTGCCATTATTAATTATATTTGCACGAAGGGTCTTTCTGTGCCATGCTATGAGAGTTATGTGGGTAAAAGCACGAAGGGTGATGTCGTGCATTATGTTTGATTGCTTTGGGTGAGGATGAGAGTAAAAGCACGAAAGTTGATGCCATGCAATTGTTGGATTTCTTATTTTTGGTATTTATTATTGTGCCATGTTTCTTAATTACACTGATTGCTTTTATATTCGGTTTGTGCTCCCCATAGTATGTTTGTCCTTCTTACTGTTTAATTCGGTACTTTGTTTCATGTTGTTGTACATATATATATTTTGAACTGCACAGGTTTGTGTGAGTGTCTGGTCCTTGCCTTGTCACTACTTCGCCGGGATAGGCCAGGCACTTACCAGCACATGGGGTCGGTTGTGCTGATGCTACACTCTGTGCTATTTTTGCGCAGATACAGGTTTCAGATAGCAATAGTAGCAGTAGTGCGAGTATTGGTACTTCGATCATCGAGACACCGAGGTAGCCTTGCAGGCGTCGCAGGACCCGTTGTCTCCTTTATTTTTGCTTTCAGTCTGTTATCTCATGTATTCGAGACAAACAGTTTTATATTTCTTTCAGACAGTTATGTGTAGTACTCTTAGCAGTTCGTGAGCTAGTGATACCAGGTTTTGGGTAGAGGATATTGTTGAGCATTTCGTATTTATTTCAAACTTATAAAATTAGACTTCCGCAGTTATTGTTGGTGTTATTAATGATGCTATAAATTGACAACAGGATGATTTTGTTAATGAAACGGTAAGTAAGTTTTCTTGCCTAACTACCACGAGTAGGCGCCATCACGATCCCGATGGTGGGAAATCCGGGTCGTGACAGTTATAAGTTAATGATCAACAAGAGCAGGCTAATTAGACTCATAATCCTGTTTGAAATTTGATTGGCCATTTTGACTTCCTAAGGACGTGCGATTGCTCTGTCGATAACAGAAGAATCCAAAGAAACTCATGAGAATAAGCATTACAGGTTCATGCTCATTTAGCAATCACAAAGTTGAACACAATCATTCATTTTAAAATGATGAAATCTCGACTCAAATGAAAACATGACACCAAAATAACAGTTAAAGCATAAAAACATAGAGGACGACAACTCAAAATTGACTCTTACTGATTGAACGTATTCAAACACATACCATAGAGGAGAAATTCATCGGCAAGAACTTCGATCACAGCACAAAACAGACCACTCTAGACAGAATCTTATAGCTCAAGAACACTTAAAAAAAATAGAGTCGCATAGGAGAAAAGGAAAATTATCGAACCTGAAATCACAAATTTCTTTTATAATAGAATCGAAGGCGATTACAAAGCTTCAAATCCAAAATTCCAACAGTAACACAAACAATTCAAAACTCGAAGAACAACAAACCAGCAACAGACTTGGCGAATCCAACTTCCCAGAGCTTCAATTGAACTCCATTTTTTCAAACCAAATTTTCGAAAATGAAATAGAGGACTTCACTTAATTAGAGCTTGTTCTTGATTTTTTTTTTCTGAAAAATGCCAAACCAAACGAGAGAAATCTACAAGAAAATTCGAATAACCCTATAACGCTTTTCCCTCTATTGATTTTTCCCCGAAAATCCCCTCCTCTACAAAATCAGAATGGGCCCTTTTTGAAAACGAACCCCTGATGAATGTGGGGCTTGGATCGAGTGAAATAAATCCAACACCTCACATTCATCCAGCAAATCATTATCAGAACCTTGTAATGGTGAGATATATCTCAAATTCGAGCGAGTGAGAGGAGAGGAGAATTCTTGGCTTCAGAAACTGTTAGAAACGGCAAGAGGAGAGAAGGCGGAACACATGGTTATGGGTTCGGAATCACTCGCCATGGATATGGGCTGAAATGGGACTAGATTTGATTTGGAGAAGAGGAACCGTGTTCCCGTCTCTGCGCTTGGGACTTAGGCTTTGTGAGTTTGTATATTTTGGATGAGTGGGTTGGGTTTAGGGGTATTTGGACGGGTATTGGAGCAGACGGGCGGGTATTTGTTTGGGGTTAAGGGGAATTGAATTGGGCCTAAAAAATCAAATACAATCAGCCCAAAAATATGATCTCTCACTTCTCTTGCTCTCTTTTCCTTTTCATTTATTTTTTTAATTTCTTTTATTTTCAAAATTACTTTCCTAAAATTAAAATTAAACCCAAATCAAATTATCCTAAAAATTTAAACTAATTCTATATATTAATTAACACAACCTCAAAATTTCAAAGCTAAAATAAAAATACAAAAATGATTTTTTCCATTTTTGAAAAGCAATTAAATTACTACTTAATATTTAAATGAAAAGTTAAATCCTAAATGCAAATGCAATATTTTTTTTGTATTTTTTCAAAATTTAAATGTAATAAACATGCACAGACAAATATAAACAATTAACAGAAAATGCTACAAAAATCCATAAAATTACAAGCAATGGAAAAACTATTTTATTTTTGAATTTGTGGGAGTTATTCACATAGGGAAAAAATCATGTACTAACAATGAGCACTGCCCGGGATCCCTTGAGGTCCTTAGGGAACTCTGACGCACCTAGGCATGAGGGAAAGCTATGAACACTGTTGGCATTCAAGGTGATTTATTACATAACTCAGAGAGGAAGTTAGAATCGGGCTTCCTATAATTGTAACTTCTTATTTTATTTTATGTAATTCATTCACGTGGTCTGTAATAATTTATAAACAAGTATTGGGGTGGCTAGTGAAAAATATGCATGCTATAGTTCTTAAAGGGTAGAAAGCATGTTACTAAATTTATATTCCTAATTGTGCAATAGAACCATATTTAGGATTCATTATGCATTAGAAATTATGCTCTTAGGACCTTTATTTCTTGCTTCAGCACTTCATTCATTAGTCCATGCTTTATGTCTATCACTTAGAAATCCTGCTCCTAGGAAAATAACAACACTGGTATAAAAGCTGTCATTTCAAAAATCCTGCAACTCTTGTGTACATTTAGAAATCATGCCTTAAGGATTCTGTTTTCAACAATCTTGCAATTTGCATATTAGATACTATGTTCTAGGATCCTGTTTGCATTTTGCTTTAAAAAAAACACATAGTTAACGATTGATTCATGAAAAGGGTAGTAAAGTAATAATTTTCACATTATGATGTTTTCTGAATAAAATTGGCAACATTCTGTACAACTAGAACAACATGTTTTAGGTAATAAAAATAATCTCCAAATTGTCTTAATTACTTGGAACAACTGCCGCATCTCGCTTTGCGCCTAGGCAAGCCTTAGGTAATAACGTAAATGAAACTGGAATCGCCTTTGTTTGATTATCAACTATTAAAATCAGTAGGCAAATTTGATCCGGACTTCTTCTCTAAGTCATGTGATAAATCTAGTTTTGGTGTTACCACTTAAACACCCGGCTTTAAGATTTTGAATTCAGACCTTAACTGTGTATAAGTCTATGTGCATTATCTGTGGAGGTATACATGAGCCTTCTACATGCGTATATGTTTCCCCCTCTAAATGCAGTCTTACGTATTTTGTATGTCGCTTTACTATTTTTTCCTTTAAACCTGAGGGTTTCCCTAGAACCTCCGTCTTATATGAATACGAGTCATATATTCCTCCGAGACTGATAGAAAGGGACGAGTAGCATCATACAATAAGAGTCGAGACCGACCCTTGCCTTAATTACTTTTACGGGGTGGGAAAGGGTAAATATGGATATGATGATCGGTGCGCTAATACCACGTGTATCTCCTCTTTTGGGGAGTGTCATACCGGGTATTGCATTAATGTGATCCATATTACAAACAAACCTAGGACCCCTTTACATTCGTAAGCGTGCTTAGATTATAACTCTTTTCAAAATCTTGCTTTTATTAATCTTTTTTCAAATACTTGTGTATTTTAACCTAAATTCCCTGATATGTGAGCTTTACTTATCTACTTGCTAATTGCACAAATTCACAAAAAACGTCTAGCCGGGAATCACAATAGTGGATCCTGAGGGGTGCCTAACACATTTCCCTTAGGATAATTTCAAGCCCTTACCCTATCTCTGGTTATTAAACGTGGTTGTATATAAATCCTATAGGTGCCCTAACGCACCTTAAAAATTGTTAGGTGGAGACTCTTCAAAAAAATACAATACCCAATTCCCAAAAGGGAATGAGTCATTACACCTCCATGAATGTCGAAACTCAGATTCCGCTCCGCGGAGGGAAAAAGGGGGCGCGATAATGTTTCGACACTCTGTGCTCATTTATGTGTTTCTGATATACATTAGTGATTTCTTTTTTCTCATAATGGTGTACACATTATTATTTTGAGATATTACAAGATCATCCTCAGTGAGATATTATTATGGACCATAATATTTTAAAGCTTATGGGCCTAGTGCGATGAGTTGCTAATGTTGTAGTATATAGAAGGGAGTATGTAGACAAATTATGTATAACCGCCATAACTCACATTTAGTAGTTTATTGTACTATGGTATTTATGATGGACATTATAGAAGAGATTTATTTATGCGCAACTAATACTTTTATATTATTAAATATTAATATTATGTGATTATTGGGCCAAGTGGCAGAATGTAAGTTTTTCTACATATGTGTGGCCCAATAAGTTTAAGGCCAATATTTAATATTTAACTAATGAGCAAATCTCATCTGTCCGATAGGTTAATTGATGGACATACCGGATTAAGTGAGAACCTCTATAAATTGGTCTTCTCCCCACACATTAAGGTTACAGTATATTTTTTGTTATCTCTTCAATTGCTAAAGTCGGTGGTAATGAAAGCTAGAGCAAGGGGCGAGAAACCCAATTTAAATTAACGCTTTTGCTTCGTGATATTGGCTTACGATTCAGGTATATTTTCTCTAAGATTATCATGTTGTAGATCCTGGTATGAATTAATATTTATGCTTGCAATCAGATCATCTTAAACATTTTAATAAGTCTAATTGTGTTTAATTTTTGTTTAAAACTTGAATGATGTTGTTTTTATTTTATCAATTGTTTTATTCTCACATGTCTAAGGTCTTTGGGACACTAGTACTTGGTGAAAAATTTAAATACGCTGTAAAAAATTGAAGTATGCATAAGTTGACTCAAAGACTATCAAATTAAAGAACAATCTATGAAATTAATTTTTTGTGTCTATTTTTCTTTAAATTATACATAAAGGGCAGGAGAAGGAAATATATAGGAAGGAATAATAAGATGGAGAATCATAGGTAAATGGTTAATTAAACAATCAAAGTGAAAACATATATCAACTAATCATGGTGATCACGCCTGACTATGCCTCCTAAGAGGTCTAGCAATCGTTGCGAATATAATCCGGGTTACAAGTTCGGAGTCGAATCCAATATGTAACTATAATTTAGCTACAACTGTTTATATCACCGAAAAGACAAGTTTGAACAAATTTTGAAGTTATAAAGATTGAGATATTATTTCTAACTAATAAAACTAATAAATTAAAGTTGTAAATTATCAACTAATGGTACTAAGGATTGGAGAAAAGATTAAGGAGGTCTAGGTTTAGGATTTTTCCATTTGGGGAATCTTTTCTGCTATGTCTTCAATAATTTTGCATAATTATTCTCTACAGATCGTGAGTACTTTCGGTGTCATAGTTCTCTATCGAGCAACTACCAAAATTTACTAGACATATTCTCTTGAACTATGCTAGCTGGCACAAATTCACCGCTCACACAATCGTACCAAGGTTTCGTTATTTGTAATCTCGCCTTTAAACACTCTGTATCAATCTCTCACGTATATTAGGAGTGATGTTGTTCAACAACTACCGAATTCCGTACCCTCTCTCAAGCAATAACACTAAATAGGCACAGTTAGTTGATGGTCATTCAATCAATATTAACACACACGTAGTTGAACAATTAGAGAAATTTTATAGCTCAATTATATAAAAACCTGACAAGAATTTATCCTACAAAATATTCCATCAAAATTCTAGTTAACAAATTAGCTATTCATGGTCACGATAACAATCATAATAATAATTGAGAGCATTAAAATACAGATTAAAGAAGAACGGAGGAGAAAACTCTTGCGATTCATTCCTTCCAAGTGTTCCTGTAACCTTTTTTACTCTCCAATAATGTCTCCCCGTTAAGAAATAGGTATAAAACCTATTTTATATATGTTGGGGAGTGTAGGGTCGAAACTACCAAGTCCTAGCTTAATTAGGACACAATCCGTCATTGGCCATCTCGTGGACACCGAAATTTTTCCTCTTTTTGTAATATTCATTGGCGTTTTGGTTGGTGCCTGGCGCCAACCTGGGCACCAAAATCATACCTCCTCCGAATTCTTCTGTTTTTACTTCACTCTATATGTAAGGTTTCCAAAATCACTTCAAACGGACTCCTACACATATAAATACCATTATTAAGCTCAAGTCACAAATATTCACACAAAAGTTAACATGATTGATGTATAATGCAAAGTAAATTACATGCAAAAACATGGATTTTTAGTCTAACATCACCACCCCACACTTAAGCTCTTGCTCGTCCTCGAGAAACCTAAACCTTGCTAACCAAACAATGAATGCAAGAAATAATACAATGGAGGAACATTTGGCAATTTAACACACTACACCTATGACCATGGTTGATACCAACAATTAAGCCCTTGCACATGCATTCATACATTCGCAACTTTCGCATGCCTGAAAATTAGTAACCAATTTAAAACACTCAAACAAACTTCCCATAACAACCCAACCTCAAAGACCGACTTGTCGCAAATAAGCACTCTCACTCGTCCACTCACCCGACAAGAGATATATAATAGTGTCACCTATCTATCATGGAATCATGTGCCTCACCAAAGAATAAGATGGTATTTGGTCTACATATTCAAATAATTATTCGAATATAATTTAAGGGCATCACATATATGAAAAAAGAACCACTCACTCTCACAAAGAATTTCATGTGCATTCCGTGGTCGACCATAGGTTTGCCCATAGTGTATATCTCCACTAATCCAAACTCACAAAGGTAGGATATATTTTGTGTATAGTGACTAACCCTCCTAAGCACTTTAGTACACTTCACTTAACTTTCAAATACACACTTTTCATGACAAATTCAATTAATGCCACGAAACCATATGCAACTTGGCCCTTATTCTTTAGGAACAACTATGCATTCACTATCCCGGATCATGATGAATAGGAGGGGTGTGTATGTGTGTGTGTGTACATTTCTTTTTTTTTCTTCAACACTCTTATTAAATTTTGGTTGCCCGGCTAATGATCTTCCAAAATATACATGCACCTTTGGCTTTTCTATGGTTCTACTCAAAAGCTATCCCATATTTCACCATACTCTTCTAGCGACTTAAGTGCTTTCGGAGGTAAAGGCTCAATAGAAATTTACTTAAGAACAAATTGGGGCTTGGCTTGTAATGTGGATGCCAAAGCAAAAGTTTATAGTCCCAAATGGGCTATCTAAAAATAATTATACTTATTGTGGCACAATAGCTCAATGAAAAATCAAACAAATGCCTACACCATCTCATAAGCTCGTAAAGCTTACTTATTTTGTTTCGACTAATACACGGAGTTAGTTCTAGACTAACACATGATATCAGATAATGTAATAAAAACCTCACATCATACAATACACATGACCCTAATCAGGATGATTCCATTTCAACACCCAAGTTTAGGCAAGAAATATGTATACGGCAAAATCGTAGGGTCCAATTTCCCATCATTGAAGCAATTTGGAAGATCGCCTTGAAGCCTTGAGGCTGCAAATATGCGCTATAGTCTTCCCCCTCGGTGTCCATCAAAATCGGTATTAAGAGGATATCAGTTGCGGCCAGAGTAAAAAAGGAAAGTTCCCAAGACACGACTAAGTATGTTGCGGGTGAGTCTGAGAGAGACTTGCCAGGCTATTCTGAGACCTACTCGGGGCATCGCTTTTAGCCGTCCTATCTTCACACCTCTACAGCTAATAGATTCCTTATCGTATAAGTTTTCCCCCATCTATATAAATGAGATTTTCACTATTTTATAGAGGACTGATGTTGTTCCAAAGGCTCTACATGAAATATATGATAACTCTCTCACTTTCTCTCTAATACACTCTCTTGACATTGTTGTTGTATTTTATTATTTCATACTTGTTCCACATTCATTGCTTATTTATTGCTTATCATTGGCCATAAAGAGCCTCCTTTGACATTATTGCATCTGTTAGCCCTTCCCCGATTCCCCCTGATAGCTCGACCCCAAGCTCAAGACCTGACCTCGAGGCCCCAAATCGACCAGCTTGAGGCCCCGAATGGCTATCTCTCAGTTCTATTACTACTTCACTTTAGCTCGCGCTCACGCTTAAACTACACACACATAGCAACAACCACTCCACTACTAGCATAAAAATAGGTCACGTATTTTTAGAGTCCCATCAACAAATTTAATTGTTATAACCATTTTTCACGGTAAATAACTTGGCGCACACCATGGGGCTAAAAATAATAGTGATTATTTTCTTGCTAGTTTCGTTACACAATGCAAGTTATCTTTCACACTTTTTTTTGTCCAAGATCTTCAATTGCAGGTCAAAATGTCTGGCTCAGTGAACAGAGTTGTGAACAACAACCTCGAAAATAACGGAGAGAACGTTGTAGCATTTCCAATCGTCGGCGCACCACCGCTGAACCCCGATAATGCGCCTGGTCCGATTCCAACGTACGCGGGTTCGCAAGACGCACAGCGAGTCAATGAAACCTCACACACCGACTGAAGCATACAACAAGACGACCAACAGGAAACCAAAAAAAGCGCCAGACCAGGAAGAACAGAAAGTTATCCTTCATGTTATCTTTGAAATGTTGCAGGTACAACAACAGGCTATCCCCCAGCTATAAAGCCATCCAAAAACTCCCAGTACCATAGCACCAGGAACAACTCCCACGGCTGAATAGTTACCAGAGAGATTGAGCAATGATGGTTCGACAACCGACCCTGCTATCGTAAAAATGCTTGAGGAACTTTGTAGAAGGATTGAGTCGGGCGAGAAGATTATAGCTGCCAATGACAAGAAGGTCAAAACGTACAACTCCAGGGTCAACCAAATCTTGGACGCACCCCCAGTTCTTAAAGGCATAGACTCAAGGAAGTTCGTGCAGTGTTCGTTCTCGGAGGAAGCAGCTCTGACACCCATCCTAAAAAAGTTCAGAATGCCGGAACTCCCAAAATACAACGGGACCTTAGACCCCACCAGGCACGTTATCGCTTGCACGTGTGCAGTAAAAGGCAACGACATAAAAGCCAACGAGATCGAGTCTATCTTACTGAAGGATTTTAGGGAAACACTCTCAACGGGGGCCATGATGTGGCACCATAATCTAGCTCCCAACTCCATATACTCATTCTCAATGCTGGTAGACTCCTTCTTAAAGGCACACACCAGTGCCATCAAAGTAGCAATGAGGAAATCTGACGTATTCAAGATCAGTCAAAGGGAGAACGAAATGCTGCGAGAGTTCGCGTCTCTCTTTCAAATGGAACAAATGGAAATACCCCCAGTCTCCAACAACTGGGTGGTACATGCCTTCACTTAGGGCCTGAACGAGTGGATTTCTGTGGCTTCGCGGCAGCTGATAGAAAATCTAATCAAGTATCCTGCCGTAACCTTGTCAGATGTCTACTACCGATACCAGTCAAAGATCAGGGTCGAGGTTGATCAATTTGGAGCCCCTTCGGGCTCAATATACCCAAACAGGCTCTTAGAAAATTGTCACAACCCAAAATCTAACCTTGGTCGTGATGGCGCCTATCGTGTTATAAGGTAAGCCTATTCCCAAAATATTACTACTAAATCGATTATAAGAATTTAATAAAAACATTTTCAATATTTAAATTTTTTACAAACTAAACCTACTCTAAATATAATATGAAAATACGAAAGCCATCCCCAAATATCGAGGTTTCACTAAGTCATGAAAGTCTAAAACTATAAACTAAGATATATAAACTGTCTAACTGTCCAAAAGAAGAAATGACAAGAGGAGCAACAAGGTCCTGCGGAACTAGCAGCTTCCTTGCAATCTCTACAGATAGTCGGCCTGAACTCAACGATCGCCGCGCTCTAACTCACCTGGATCTGCACATAAAGTGCAGGGTGTAGTGTGAGTACAACCCCCTCAGTAGTAACAGAAATAACTAAGGAACTGAGCAGTAGTGACAAGCTGAGCAAAATAGTCCAATTATTTATTTTTATAATTAAAAAAAATAAACAGGTAAATTCCCTAACTCAGTAAATGCAACAAAGAAATTAACAGATAAATGCAGCAATAGCAAAAGTAAATGCAACCTCACAGCAATGTCACTCCATCACTCAGCACTCGCACTCAACACTCAACATTCAACACTTAATACACTCAACACTCTGCGCTCACTAGGGGTGTGTACATACTCTGGAGGGGCTCCCAAAGCCCAAGCGCTAAGCACGGACAACTCACATGCCATCATATAAATACCTGGATCCGCACGGTCAACTCACGTACTACGCAGATAACTCACGCGCTATGCTATCAATACCTGGACCCGCATGGTCAACTCACGTGCTATGCGAACAACTCACGTGCTATGGTATTAATATCCTCACAAGCAGGCCATCATATCAATACCTGGATCAGCACAGTCAACTCGCGTGCTACGGTATAAATACCTAGACCTGCACGGTCAACTCACATGCTATGCAGACAACTCACGCGCTATGACATTAATATCCTCACAACTAGGCCATCGATCTTACTCAATCATATACCTCACTAGCCTCACTATCATCAACAAATAAGGGGACACAAACCACATCAAGTATCACAACATATTAGCAAATAATAGAGACTGAGGTAAACATGTACAATAATTTTTATGACTGAGTACAAATAATGTGAGCATGAATAAAGCCTAAACATGATCTCTAACATGAAGGAAAACAAGTTCAACAACAAGTAAACACATAATCACAGATAATAATTAGGCCTCGCAGCCTCACGGGACGAACCAAGTCTCAATCCCTCACGGTGAACACCCACACTCCCATCACCTAGCGTGGGTATCACCACCAAACAATCACATAATATCAATGTCTCCGAGGTTATACCCTCAAAGCCAGAGTTAAAACTGTTACTTACCTCAACCGCGTAAAATCCTACTCCCGGATGCCCTCATCTCTGGACTCGGTCTCCAAATGCTCTGAATCTAACTATAATCAGATTAATACCATAAACATGTACTAAAGAATCGAATTCCACAATGAATACTTTAAAATATGCCAAAAATTCGAAATCGGCCAAAATCCAACCCCCATGCCCATATCTCGGACTCATTCAAAAATGGTAGAATAATAATCCTCGTCCTCTCCCGAGTCTAACCATATAAAATTCATCCAAATCGGACTCCGTTTGATCCCTCAAATCCTCACTTAACTCTTCAAAAATCAAACCCTAACTCCCTCAATTTTCACTTTGAAATCATCAATCAAATCCCAAACAAAGCGAAGATAGATTCATAAAATATAATCAAAACCGGTAGAGAAAACTTACCCCAATGTAAATGGTGAATATCGCCTAAAAAATCTCCCAAATTTGAGCTCCCCAACTCAAAATATGATCGAATGAGCAAACCCTAGTTTTATGTAATTTTTCTACCAGCTATTCTCCCTCATTTCTCGTGCAAAATATCCCAAAACTTGTATTTTATGCCTCCAACAGATTCCTTGTGAAATTCTAGTCAAGTTAGGCTTTTGAATCACTCAATTTAACCTTATAATGAATGAGATATATAAGTTTTAATATTTGCAAAGAGTGCCGATTTTTAAATAGGCTGTTAGTGGCAATTTCGTAATTAAACTAAAATATCTGGCAACCTAATTCTTAGTAAAATGACCATAAAATCCTAATTTGACATCTAAATTCGATGATTCTTTTTGCTATGGATCCGTAATTATGATACGGATCTAGTGCTTTAATCAAAAACGAAATCGGAGCTCATTTGTTCAACATGATATTATTTATACTTGAAGAAACGACGTCGAAACATAAGAAAAACAAGGACAACACAACCCAAACTTATCTGAAACTCACCCGAGGCACTCAGGACCTCAACTAATAATTGCAAAAGTTCATATATCACTACCTGAACTTAGTCAAACCTTCGGAGCACCCAAAACACTAAATCAACCTCGAATTCAGGCCTAAGAATTTTTAAACTTCCAACTTTCGCCAATTCAAGCCTAATTCTACCACGGACCTCCAATTCAAGTCTAAAATGACCAAACGAAGCTAATCGAATCATGAAAATCCAAATCTGAATTCGTTTACTCATAAGTCAACTTCCGATTGACTTTTTTTCTAACTTAGCTTTCTAACTAAGAGACTAAGTGATCATTTCACTCCAAAAATACCCCGAACCAAAACCTACCAACTCAATACAACTCAACACAGTTGAACAACACATAAACAAGTATAAGTGGGGGGAAATGGTGCTATAAATCTCAGAACGAAGGACCGGGTCATTACAAAAATGAACCAAAGCCAAACAAACAAAGGTATCATCCATGAATCGACGACGGGAGAAATACCGCGAGACGTAACCCGCCTCGCAACAACCGGCCAATCAAGTGTGGGCAAAATACCCGTGGGTTAATTAACAGAGCCAGATTCGATGGAAACACGGGACCAACACGGGCACCATGCCTATCAAAATACAACATCAACATTGATATTTTAGACAACGTGTTCACCATTGGCAAAATCAAGGATACCAGAGAGCCCAGGCTAGTATAATCAGATCTTTCCCAAAGTAATCATAACCTGGTATGTGAATTCCTTAATACGCTTGGCCACATAACCGAGGATTGTCACCAACTGTGAGAGGATGTGGGCAGGTTGCTCAGCAAATGTCATCTTAGAGAATTCTTGAGTAACCGGGCTAAAAATTAGTTCCGAGAAAGAAAGGTGGACAAGAGGAATGAAGTAAATGATCCACGACACGTTATCCACATGATATTAGAGGGGATCGACACTCGTCAAGGACACGTGATAAGAAGGAAAAAAATATCCATCACCAGAGAAAACCGAACCCGGGGATACATACCCGAAGATGCCCTAAGATTCATCGAGGAGGACTGTGAGACCCTGTCTCAACTTTATAACGACACACTTATAATATCTTTCCTCGTATATACGTTTCATATAAAATATGTGCTCGTGGACCCTGGTAGCTCAGCTGATATTATCAGGTCGAAGGTAGTAGAGCGCTGGACTACTAGACCAAATCGTGCCTGCCACTCGAGTGCTCAACGAATTTAATGAGATATCACTATCCCCGTCAGTGTGGCTGGCACGAAACAAAAAGTCAAATTCCATGTCATCGAAGGAGACATGAGGTACAATGCCTTGTTCGGGTGACCATGGATACAGTGCATGAGAGCGGTGCCATCCACCCTTCACCAGATGATGAAATTCCCAACAAAAGACTTGATTAAAACCATCCATAAGGAATAGCACGTCAAGGGAAATCTCCACTCTCTAGAAAGCCTAAGTATAATCAAACTACATCTTCGGCTAAGCCCGATTGAACACAACAGAGGACCATATCGAGTACTCACCACAAACAACAGAGGTGTACTAGACCTTGGAACGTCTCCAAACGCATCCTGCGACAAGGTGTAACCATGTCCCCCTTTAATTTATATTTTATACTAATCCTTTATACATGCACTCGATCAAGGAGGTCAAAAAGACACGCCAAGATCGAAGACACTAAGGTTTTAAAGGCATCTATTGCACTATTTTCCTTCGATCGAGATTTTTTCCCGAAAAGGGTTTTGCTGACAAGGTTTTTAACGAGGCAACACCTATATGCTACCTAAGGGGAATCCAACAGGTCCTCAAGGCTTCTTTTCCTATCAACCACGAGCATCAAAAGAAGCCCTTTCGGAAGATCGTCCGCTCGGAAGAGCTAAAAATTTCCAAATAGGATCCCAATGAGAAAATGATGGACCGGACCAAACGGTATTATGATCCGTGTCCACACAACCGCGCCCCGATGATGGAGGCACATGTACTAGTATCAAATAATCAAAGAATTCTTTTTGCCAACATGATTCATGCTCCAAGGAAAACCAAGCATTTTTCGCCAAAACGACTCCATCAGAAAACGTCTCGAATACTCGAAGGCTGGCATCGATAATTTTGCACTCGCACGAACTCAGGGTCGAAACTACATACTAATAAGCCCTCAACATGGCAGCACGAAAATCATTAACTATCTCCAAAAATAAGCGTCATACTCCGAGGCTGGCACCAAAGAACTCCGTATATGCACGAGCTCAAGGTCGAAATCTCTAAAGTCGTAAGCCCTCAATGAGGCAATTCCGAGCTCTCGAGTAGCGGCTCTCAAGCCAAAACAATCTCGATGACTCGGAGACTATCGCCAATCGAGATGTCTCCAATCAACATTCAGCAAAAAACCCAAGGCCGTAAGACCTCAATCGAGCAAAATCGATCTTCTAAAACTTATATAGAGCAACACGTTCAAGCAAGGTATGAATCATACTTGCACTAAGTATCAGCAATAACTGTAAGACCTCAAAATGCATGAAAGTTTTGTAAGACCTTATTACGGGCTATATATTGAATTTGTAAGACCCTTGAAAAGGCATACCCTCAATATAGACGCCCAAACTACTATATTCGGGGAAAAAAAGACTCCGTCCAATCGTAAATGACTATGGTCATACGCTTTCACCAGCCAAACTAACATGACTCGGGGACGCCCGACCGTCACTACAAAATCATAGGCAATTACTTTGAATCTACTTCGGAAATAACCGATTAAACAGGCTACCCTCAACATGAAAAAGAGCTTCGACCATATCAGCACCAAATCATAAGGCTTCAAGCTACTCATCCTATGAGCCAAACCTTATGACATGCTCGAACATTGCCACAAATGACTGGAAATCGTGGTTCTTCCTGAACTGACGACAAGTCAGGCAAAATCATTGCAAAAGTTCTTAACACGAGGAAAATAAAGCCTACATATGGTTAAAGGCAAAGCGTAAGAGCCATTGTCGCTAGCCTAACAATCCTCAAGGCAGCACATATGCCTAAGGGCAAAGCATAAGAGCCATTTTCGCCAGCCTAACAAGCCTTAGGGCCACACACATGCCTAAGGGCGAATCGTAAGAGCCATTATCGCCACCATACATAAAATATCACTTCGATCGAAGGTGTAACAGCCATTGTTGCCCGCCTCATACAAACGTAAAACTTAAAGGTCGACTGAGCTCGAGTCATAGCCCGACTCGGAGACTTGATCCAAAAGAATTTAATGTAAGGGCCACCGTCACCAGCCAATGCGAACATAAACAGCTTGTGGGATATATGAGCTCGAGTAAAAACCTGACTCAAAGACTCTACCCGAAAGAGTTGAACAAAAGCAAAGTGCTCAAATTCCTGCTTACACAAAAGGTCACACCGACCAGGCGCGTAAGAGCTCCCGGCCTGCCTAATGAGCCCAAGGGCTGTATCAATGATCAAATAATTCTCATTGACTCTGAAACCAGATCACCTGACCATAAACAAAACAAAAGGGGGTATAGAAGAACAAAAAAGCCACAAAGGGTTTTTCTTTTCAGGTACGTACATGAAAAAATGCATTATCCATATACAAACATGCTCTACAAAGGTACTACTTATGGGATGGAGAGGTCCACGCCCCGACCCCAAGAGTTATGGATTATCGACCCCATCTTCATTCTCCTCGGCATCAGATAGGAGTAACTGAGCATCGCACTCGTCCGCCCTCGCTCGTTCCAACTCTTCCGAGAGAATAAAATCCCTGACGCTAATTTCCTCGAGAACCATTCTTTGAGATTTGCGATGCACATATTCTTCAATCTTCTCTCCATGATCAAGGACCCTCTTCAACTCAGCTTGGGCATTAGTAGCATCCTTCAAATTTAGCGCCATCTCCTGATCGGCTTAAGTACGGTTCAGTATCACTTCGGTCCGAGCATCAATGATCCCAACCCTAACCTTTGAAAGTTCAGATTCAAGCTTCTTGATCATATCCACTTGAACCGAAGCATTTCCACAAGCTAGGCAGAGTAGGACCCCGAGGGCCAAAAGTTTAGCCGATGCATCTTTCTCCTCCGAGGCTTGGACCTGCGCTCGAGCTCTCAGCTCGATACAGTCATTTCTGATTCAATAGTCCTCGCCCCTAAGATGCTCCAAGACCCCCATCTTTTTCTGCAGTTGAGGTAGGCAAATAGTTAACTCAGATATTAAAAAGTGAAATGCATACTCAACCGGGATAGGAAGTTACCTGCCCCATCAAATAGCTCTAGTAATTCAAACTCTAATACACCTCACATCGCCAGTATGCTAACTCAGTTTGCTTCTCTTCGCAAAGGAGCCTAACGGATCTACCCTTATCTAGAGCTTTTAAGAGCCTTGCTCCATGATGGAGCAGCTCAGACCTAAGCCTGTCAAAAGCCTGCAAAATGAAAAACTCGGTAAGAAAAGGGAAGATGCGGATTCAGGAGGCCTATGATGAAGCTCACCTATAAGTGAAGTCGGAATACTTCCTCGAAGGCCGGTCACATATCTGTTGATCTAGCCCACTCGGCCTCGTAAGAATCAACCCCGGTCGAAACACGATCGTTCGGATGAGCCATCTTTCTAGAACTAGTAATCTCGGGCGTCATAGGCTTGGGTGATGTTTCTGTCTCAATGGCCTAACCCCGTTTGGCCTTTCCATGAGCGCCATCACCCTGCAAGTGCATTTCCAGCTTATCACTATCATACTTTGGCTCGAACGTCGACAACCCCTACTCCTCTCTAGAAGGGCGCAACCTCACCTTCTGAGGCTCTCCGATACCTGCGACAACAAGATTAATACATAAAAAGGAAGAATGTATCTCCAAATGAAAAAGGGACAAGGGAAAAGCAATATACACGCGCACCATGATATTTTGCTTCTCATCTGACCCAAGACACATCTTGCCACCTACGCTCATCACAAGATGAGTGAATCGCCATCTTCTGGACCCAACCAGGCAGACTAGGAACCTTTCCCGGTGCCCATGAAATTGCTACAAAAAAGAAGGAAACACGATTATGAGATTAGCTTTCAACATAAACAAATCTGAGAAAGCATGAGACGCTCCACTCACGTATATAGTTCCATTCTTTAGGGAATGACATAAGCTCTACAGGGATAACATCAGCCATCCGGACCCGGACGAACCGACTAGCCCACTCCCGATCTCCGCCATCATCATCATCAAAAACAAAAGGCGTGGACGAACGACACCACAAGGTTACCATACCTTGGTGGTAAAAGAGACGGTACATCCTGACGAGATGGAAGAGTGTGAATTCAATGCCCGCCTTCTCTACAAAAAACCTTATCATAAACTCAATTCACCAAAACGATGGGTGTACCTACGTAAAGGTAACCTGATACTTTACACAAAAGTCGATCACGACCCTGTCGAGAGGTCCCAGTGTGAAGAGATACATATATACATTCAGGAACCCATCGGTAGGAGATCAGCGATACTCTCTTCGAGGAAAACACCTATAGCTCTACCTCCTCTCCCCATCCGTAGTCTCTCCTCACCAACTCAAGGTTATCCTCCCTTATCAAAGACGTAGTCTTCAAGATAAACTCCCACGGGTCCTGAGCCCCGGGAGCGGAACACTCCCCTTTCTGAATGACAGACCTCGAAGCAGTAGTCATAGTTATGGCAAGACTAGAGGAACTAAAGCAGGAACCTGCACAAACACTTTGGTACTAAGGTAACGAAGGGCTCGACGCCGAAAATGGAAAGAAATATCTAAAACAAGGTGGATCTCCCAAGAGGCGGAAGAACCCCATATATACGTAGAAATAGCAATGGCCCCCCTGCTTGATATATATCTCGGGAGGCCAATGGCTACGATTGAGAGTCCTGAGGCAGTACTCAACCTCGAGGACCTCCAACAACATAAAGCTAGGCTTTAAGAAGGCAACAAACACCATCTCCAGTCCCAAGGTGATACTTGACCTCGAGGACCTCCAACAACATGAAGCTAGGTTTTAAGAAGCCAACCAAGACCATATCCAGTCCCGAGGTGGTACTCGACCTCGAGGACCTCCATCAACATGAATCTAGGCTCTATAAAACCCCCAACACCATTATGGAGCCCGAGATAGTAGCCGAACTCGAACGGTCCCCCAGAGAGGAGGAACAGGTAATTCGAGCTTCGCCCTCAGAGGCTCGACCTCAGCATACCATCTAAATCTAGGTAACCTATCATCTATGACCTATTTATAACACCATAAAAAGGTTATCTACACCAAGTTCAAAGAAAATCTCTAACTGCCTGAAGCCAACCATCACTCAGAAACTGCCCTCATGAACTTCACATCTCAAAGTACTATCTCCGTGTGACGGGAGGGTGCCAAAAGCCTGGCTCTATCAGACCACTTCAAGCTTGGTTCGAGAAACGAGGGTAGGCTCAGAAAGTAGCCATTTCTATCAACCAAAAGTCGAGAAAACCACTCGTGTTCGGGCTAGATGTTGATAATCATCAGCAGAAGCATACATTCAGGATCCTCGCAAAATATAAAATAATATGGCAAACATTAAAGGCGGAAGTTAGAAAACGTATCTTTACACTTATGGAAATTTGCTTACAATGGCCCTCACGGGGTCCTTACATATGATTAAAAAAGCTTACAAGGGTCCCTACATAGAAGCAAAGAAGCAAAAAGGGGATACACAGCGAAAAATCTAAAACCTAGCCTGTTCTCAAAGGTGCAACTTCGACGACAGCATCTCCGGGTATCATCCCCTGGGGGACATGACCTCAAAGACAATATCTTCCAAAGCTCCATCCCCTTGAAGCCTCACCTCGACCCCCCAGAATGGCATCTTCAAAAGGGATGATGTAGAAGGGCAAAGCAATGGAGAAGAGCAAATTGACGAAGGGGAAGCCAGAAGCAGCAAAGAACTGGCCAGGTGAAAAATCGGGCTGGCACGAATTTTTCCAACACCGTTATTGTAGGGCCACTTCTTAAGAACGTTGCCCCAGCACGGGATGCAACAGTTAGCATATGAGCACCACCACACCCTAAGGAATCCAAAAGGAATATAATGCACCGAGCCATGGCAGGATGGTGAGCAGCGGAGTATAGTGCGAGCGCCCTCATGAGCAGTGGTGTAGAGTCCGAACATCCATCTACACTAGAAGAAGTCGTTCATCTTTGTATGTTCATATCGGGGCAATAACAACAACAACAATAATGGCAAAACAGCAAAATCTCGCTCAACAAATGGAAGTTCAGGGGGCAAACCTTGGCACGACCGATATAAGCTCGGCCAGACAATCACAAAGCCATGAACCTCAATCATGGCAAAAGATTGTTAAGGATGGAAACAAGGAAAGATGTGGCAAACATAGGAAGGAACTTGGGTGAAATATTAATCCCAAGAGGCTCCCATTTATAGGAAAACGGGGAGGGAAAGCATAACCGACACCACCATTATCATCCTCGAAAAACGTAATAGCAGACGCTGTGAATACGTCCTGGAGAGCTGAATCCACGGCGACATTATGATTTTTGAGGACGAGAAACCACAAGTCTTTGAACAACCCTATAAAAGTGAAACGATGAAGCATTTTCAGTTATCATAACGGCTTATGTAAGATGCTGCATTATCAGTGTGACGTCATCACTAAGAGCCCGAAGTGCCAGGCATCAAATTCATTGCCTATCATTTCGATCTAGAAAACGTGGAGACTATCTGTATATGGCAAAATTGGAGGATCCAATTTCTCGCCATTAAAGCAATATCGCCTCGAAGCTTCAAGGCTGCAAAGATGATCTCGAGTCTTCCCCCCGGAGTCCATCGACGCCCGGCCTTAAGAGGATATCAGTCGGGGCCAGAGTAAAAATGGAAAATTCCCAAGATGCAGCTAAGTATGTCGCGACTGAGTCTGAAAGAGCCTAGCCGGGCTATTCTGAGCCCTGCTAGGGGATTCTCTTCCAGCCGTCCCATCTTCACACCTTTACAGCTAACGAATTCCTTACCGTATAAGTTTTTCCTCTATCTATATAAAGGGGATTTTCATTATTTTATAGAGGGCTGATGTTGTTCCAAAGGCTCTACATGAAATATAGTATAACTCTCTCTTTCTGTCTAATACACTCTCTTGACATTGTTTTTTTTATTTTATTATATTCATACTTGTTCCACATTTATTGCTTATTTATTGCATATCATTGGCTATAAAGAGCCTCCTTTGACATTATTGCATCTGTTAGCCCTTTCCTGATCGCCCCTGATAGCTCGAGCCATAGCTCGGAACCCGACCTTGAGGCCCAAAATCGACCAACTTGTGGCCTCAAACGGCTATCTCTCAGTTCGATTACTGTTTTAGTTTAGCTCGCGTCTCACCCTTAAACTACACACACATCGCATCAACTGCTCCACAACTAGCATAAAAATAGATCACGTATTTTTAGAGTCCCATCAACAAATTTAATTGTTATTATAATTTTCATGGTAAATAAAATAAAAAAAGTCAAGATGTATTAAGCAATAAAGAACTAGATGAACAATGAGGCAAGCAACTGAGAGAAAGCGTCATAGATAGGCTATTCGATTTTTCACGGCATCAACTTTCATCAAAGCATGTTAGGAAGGTAATTTTGATGCTAAGGCCTAACTATATTAGCATCAAACAGGTCAAAAGGCCTATAGGACACTCAATTTTTCTTCCTTGTTTTTCCTAATAAACAAAAAATAAGAAAAAATATACCCTGTTCAAGTTACACCCATTGGAAAAGAAAACGCCAGAAAAAAATAAAAGGAGATTATTATCTACCTACGAATAACTAGAAAAATTACTTTTTGATTTATTATTAATTGGTCCTTACCCTCAAGAATGCTGTCGAAGAGATCCATCGTCAGGAAAAGTCACCCCCCCCTTAAAAGTTAAACTAACATAACTAAAATATCATAGAAAATCACTCATCTAATCTTCTCGCCCTTTACTTAAAATTATGCATTGTCCCCCAATGCACACCATAAATAACAAGAGGGTGAAACAAACTCCCTGGTAGGCCAAAGAACAAAGCATCAGCAGCTCATGGGATACTCAGACTTCTCTTAGGCCCGGTCATTTGTGCGGGAACCTCAAACTTAGTTCCAACCATTTAGTTTTCTTTTTCTTCCTTCCAATGAATTTTCTTTCCATGCCCATACAAATAAAAAAACTACACTAAAAATATTACACAAATTTAAAAAAACAATAAAGTTGGTTTGCCTCTTAACAAATGCCTAATATAACGTCGCGGTATGACGCGAATCACTTTTTGCCTCTACCTCGAGCTTATGAATTGAAACTCAACTTTTGCTTCAAGCTTATGATTATCCTCTTGGGACCGTACAAATTCATGCGAGTCAAAAATTAAAAATTCTCATGTACTTTTTGGCTCTCGTCTAAGTAGTATCACCTTGCCTAGAAGGCCTTGAAAATTTCAAAATATAAAGCTCGTCTAGCTCTTCCCTTGACTCCTTTTTATGCTCATGTGAATCAATTCTCATTTCACCATCTGAAGATATTTTAGAGAAGTGTTTGAATGAGGTGCAACATGCTCAAATATTACTTCAACATTTTTTACTTCCTCAACACCAATCACACTAAAGTCAATTAAATTTGTATCTTCAATATCCTTGGATAACTCTAGTATTATTTCTATAATATCGACATACTCAAATTCTACATTGATAGATTATTGGTGTTTTACTCCGATCTCCTCCATTAGTACCTCAATTTTAGTATCTAATTCATGCTATTCTTGGCTAGTATCCCTAATATTGTCTTGTTGAGCATTAAATGCTATCAGCCAAGCGACACAATTGTGTCTCTAGGTTGCAAATAGTAGCATCTTGCCTTTGTATGTGCAGTTCTTTCTCATTATTTTATTTCACAAAACACCTTAGCATATCCTTGATCTCTTTCGGGTCACCATCCCTAGGTTTTTTGTTCCTATTAACTTCACAAGAAAAAAATAAAACCATCATAGTTAGGGGTTAATGGAGAATAATAAATATAAGTACAACCACGAAAGTACCATATTGACCACCACACATATGTACCGATTCGGCCGGTCATTTCAAGAGTTAGGCCCCGTTCCCTAATTTTTTACTTTTTTTATTGTTCTTCAGCTATATTTTGACTTACCGGTTAATCGGTTTGGGTCCGGAGTGGTTTTGGAGCAAATTGAGACACTTAGTCTCTTATGAGAAGGTTTAAGTTGGAAGAGTTGACTGGATGTTGACTTATGTGGAAACGACCTCAGATTTGAACTTTGATGGTTCCTTTAGCTCCGTTAGGTGATTTTTAAATTTGGAGCGCGTCCGAAATGTGATTTAGAGGTCCGTAGTAAGAATTAGGCTTGAGTTGGTGAAAGTTGGAATTTTGACGTTTTTGGTCAGCAGTGAAAATTTTGATATCGGGGTCAGATAGGATTTATTAAATTGGAGTAGTTCCGTGTGTTTACCTCAAAAAATGTGAGTAACAATTAAATATAATTTTTGGTTTTTCAGATATGTAATATATTCTAATAGTGGTGATTATATAAGTAATATTGAGCTTAAGTAAGAAGAAATAATGAACAAAATCAATGTTATCAGAACAGTAGGGGCCTCAACCTCGTCTATCTAGGGACCTCGAGCTCAGCTAAGACTAATAAAGTATGAACAATAAAGTAATTACAATAAATATGAAGAATAATTACTGAGCACGTTAAACAAGAGAAGAATAAGAATGTTGTATTGCAGTGACCGATCCGTCCTTTACAAAATGATTGGTGTCCCCTTTATATAGGAGGAGAAAACCCCAATATAATACCTTCCTCATAAAGGGAAAGAATTATATTGCAGGTTGTGACAACCCAAAGGGTCATCACCGAATTTTTCTCTTTTTCTACGCTTCTGAGGCCTTGAAAACCTCACTTAGAGTTGCCTCGATTTGCGTGCGAAGTCCATGCACGTACCCGGAAAACTTTTATGTTGAAATATGTGAATTCTGTGAAAAAAATCCAAGAGTTTTTATATTAATATGATTAAAGTTGACTTCGGTCAGCATTTTTGGTAAACGGATCCGGACCTGTGATTTGACGGCCCCAGAGGGTCCGTAGAAAAATATGGAACTCGAGCATATGCCCGAAGTCAAAATCCGAGGTCTAGAACCCGAGTAAAAGAATTTTTCTGTTAAATTATTTTTCTAAAATTATTAAGGAAAATGGAAATGAAAATTGATTAAAAGACTATGGTATTGGGATCGTATTTTTGTTCCAACGCCCAGTACTGGTCTTAAATATGTGTTAAGCGCTTTCTGTGAAGTTTGGTCAAAATCGGACGTCGTTTGACGTGTTTCGGACCTAATTATCTAATGTTAGAAGTTTAAGAGGTTTGAAATGAAAATGATGATTTTGAGGCTTGATCCATTGATTTTGTTGTTGTTTTGGTGATTTGATCGCTCGAGTAAGTTCGTAAGATGTTATTGAGTTAGTGTGTGTGATTTGTTAGGAGCCTCGAGGGCTCGGGAGTGAATTGGATATGTTTCGGGGTAGTTTTGCACTTAGGAAATGTAGTAGGTTTTTGGGCTTCCGCTGTTGCAGGCGATTTCTTCTACGCGTTCGTGTGGTCTCTTCGTAGCTTTAGCCTTCTACTTCATCGCGTTCGCATTCCTTGCCTCGCGTTCGCGTTGAGTCATCTGACCCTGAGGTCTTAGCCCTCTTTCTTCTTCGCATTCGCGAACCCTTGAGCGCGGTCACGTAGCTTGCCAGACTTCCTCGATCGCGTTCGCATGAAGTTCCACGCGTTCGCATAGGCAAAGTTCCTGGTCCTTAGCATTTTATTCTCCGCGTTCGCGACACCCTCTTCCGCGATCACGATGACCTATCTGTATTATCCTTCGCGAACGCGGTCCCTTACCCGCGAACGCGAAGGGTAATTTTTCCCAGTTATATTTTTAATTCCAGAACAGTAGCAGCACGGGATTTATCCAATTTTTCTCACGAGCTCTTCTCCCTAGCACCCCATAAACGATTTTGAAAAGGCTTTCTCCTCCATAGCTTCTTAGGTAAGTGTTCTTAACTTCATTCTATCTTAATTTCTTCATCTAATCACTAAATTACTATACCTAAATCATGAAATCAAAGTAGAAATTAGGGGCTTTTGGATAGAGTTAGGGTTTTGATAATTTTGGGTGATTCAACCTCAATTTGGGGTCGAATCTTAAAACAAATTGCATATTTGAACTCGTGGGGTTATGGGTGATTGGGTTTTGGTCCGAGCCTCGTGTTTGGACCATGTGGGCCCGGTGTCGAATTTTTGTATTTTTGGAAGAATGCTAGAAAACTCATTTCTAGGCTATGGGATTATGTTGTTGAGCCCTAATTGATATTATTGAATTAATTATGCCTAGATACCATTATTTCGGAGTCAGATTGTAGAGGAAAGGCGGTATTAGAGAGTTGATTGCTATTCTTTGGACCGAGGTAAGGGTTTGATCTAACTTTGGCTTGACGGAATAGGATTTGAGTGTTATTAATTGCTAATTTCTAAATGATCGAGTACGGTGTATAGGCGTGGTGACGAGTACCTATACACTGGTGTCTAGCATGACCGTGGGTCTTTATTGGTACTTGTTTTGGCATACTTTGGGACTCTTCCAAGCTAATTAATGATTTTATACACAATGTGAAAAGTTTGATGATAAATTATGAATTGTGAATTCTTTGGAGCGTTAGCTCAAACGATAAATATACTATCGAGTAAGAAATGAATGTTTTGGAAAGAGATGTGATTATCTCCCTTGCCGGGATGTGTAAGTTGTTGTTAGTGCTCCCTTGCCGGGATTTAGTTGTTTAATTGTGTTTTTCCCTTGCCGGGACATTTCATGTTATTATTTATTTCCCTCGCCCGTTTGGTTGTGATTGCTGTTTGGGTGAGGAAGAGTGATGATGCACGAAGGGTCATTCCGTGCCATTGTTGATTATATTTGCACGAAGGGTCATTCCGTGCCATTGTTGATTATATTTGCACGAAGGGTCATTCCGTGCCATTGTTGATTTTATTATGCACGAAGGGACATTCCGTGCTCTGATTTGACTATAATTGCACGAAGGATCATTTTGTACCATGAAATGAGAGTTATGTGAGGAAAAGCACGAAGGGTGATGCCGTGCATTTTATTTGATTTCCTTGGGTGAGGATGAGAGTAAAAGCACGAAGGTTGATAACTGTTGGATTTCCTGTTCTTTGTTAATTATTGTTGTGCCATGTTTCTTATTTAAGTTGATGACTTTTTTATCCGGATTGTACTCCCCCATAGCATGCTTCCCTCCATTTTAACTGTTTAGTTTTGGTATTCTTTCCTTTCATTGCACATATATATATTGAATTATACAGGTTGATTTGGTAGTCCTGTCTAGCCTCGTCGCTACTTCACCATGGTTAGGACAGGAACTTACCAGCATATGGGGTCAGTTATGCTGATGCTACACTTCTGTGCTTTTTGCACAGATCACGGTCGGTACAGCTTTTGGACCACGGTAGTAGCACATTGAGTGGGAGCTAACTTCAGTACAGAGACTATGAGGTAGCCTAGCTGTCATTCGCAGACCGAAGTCCCTTTCTATATCGTCTGTTTGTTTTCATTGTACCGAGACAGACACTGTGTATTTTTTTTCTATTCAGACTTGTTTGTAGCATTCATTAGTAGTTCGTGAGATAGCGACTCCAGACTTGGGTAGTAAAATGTTAACCTTCCGTATTCTGGGTTTTCAGTTATTTATGTTATAAAAGACTTCAACTCTTATTTAAAGGTCTATTAATGTTATTACTGTTGTGATGTTATCCAAAAAGGTTTTAAATGCTTGGCTTGCCTAGCTTCGACAGTAGGCGCCATCATAACTCCCGATGGTGGGAAATCGAGGTCGTGACACAGGTGTATAATGACCTAGTATGGACCTGTACAATTTTGTACAACTATAATCAATGCCCAAATCCATGTGTCCTTGAGAAATTACCGCCCCTTGTTAAGTGACTTCGAGACAATGCCGATCTCGATGCAGTCCATGCAAGGCATTCAATCAACTTCCTCGAGGTAGGTGTCCCTTAGCCAGATACGAAACTCACTTCAAGTCTCCCAGACAGAGCTTATAGCCCAATTTAATACTTCAAAATCGTACTCGTCGATTTTGATAGTGTATAGATAGTCTCGATGTTTCTTAGCATAACAAGATAAGAAACGATTTTGACCTCAATTTTACCGAGCCTCTTGAATTGACATCATGCTCATGATATAGGCTCCTGAAGTGATCGAAATATCCCGTCGGTACATTACCCAAAAGCATTGAATGTCCCGTCGGTCCATCTCCTCAAAAGCATTGAATGTATATCAACATTGGTCGACCACTTGTGCCGCCAAACCGTCACTAGCCATCTAAAAATAGGGGGCTACTTGGCTGAACAAAAACTACACACACTTCATCTTCATCAACCTTTATCCTTTTCCCTTTTCTATCTCTTTCTCCGATTACTTATTTTTATGGTTCAAGCCTGTGTCCACAAGGTCATATGGCAGCAACTTTATCAGTTTTGTCATGGCTCCCTTTTTTCAAAGTGTTTCCCGACTTAGGTAGGATTATACGGAGTTGCTGTTGTTATTTTTGTTATTATTTTTGGCATTGTTGGCTCGAAACAGCGAGAGAAGGGAACCGAATTCTTCTCGCATCGGAAGATATGCGAACATTACACTGGTGCGGCGCTTCATTCCTTTTACTTTCCATGGAATGAAGGGGCTTCACAATAGTTGTGTTGACAAGACCCATACTTGCCAAGTTTTTCACCAGGCCACAATTCTCTCTAAAATCGAGATGGAGTCCCCGAGTAGTAGGTTCTCGAAGATGTCTGTTTCGAGGATATGCCCCCAAAAGTAGATTTGGTTCTTGAATTTTGTTTTTGCTCCTTTATTTTAGCGTAAAGGATCCCCGTGGGTTTTGTAAACATCTTTTGTTAATATAAGAATTTCTTTATTTTATCTTCGATTCGTGTAGAATTCTATTCTACCTTTGTTTGTGGAATACCGAAATGTATAACTCTAATGATCAGTCAGAATACTGGACCTATAACATAATAAAACCTTAGCTTATTAACTAACTAATATAATATCCCTTAAAGTTCTTTGTTAATCCTTTAGCTAGGCTTAGATTGATTTGATGCGAGCTCGGGACACCTGGAATCCTAAGTCCGAGTTGAGTGATATCAAGGTCTCAAATTAGAAATAAAGTTAGCTCTTTTAGGCTTCGCAGGTAATCCCCGAAAGAGAGATAGCCCTTAGGCTTTATAGACAGTTCCCGAATGAGAATTTGGTAGAACTTGGGTATCTCTTGGGCTTAATGGTCAAGTGGGCGTTTTCTCGAACACAAAATAAAGATAACCCTTAGGATTTATAGATAGTCCCCGAATGAGAATTTTCTTAAACTCAGCTAGCCATCGTGCTTGGTAGTCGAGTGAGTGTTTGCTCGAACTCGACTTGTTAGTTGTCCTTAATTTTTTTTGACAAATTAATTTACAATGACTTTATCGTGATGCCAATATCATGACATAAGTGGTTGAAGTGACTAAAAAGTTGCTCTTCGTGTGATTCCCATAGTCATTAATTGGAGGCGGTTGACGGTCGACTGTTTGGCTTCCTCATCATGCTTAAGTGACTTTAATAAATAGACAGATTCCATAACCTTCCAAACTTTATTCCCATATTTCTTTTAAAGCGGAGTACTTGAGTGTATACACTTACCCGTTTACATTGGGCCTTGCAATTCTGACCCAAGGTCCCATAGACCCGGTTGTCCTCGACTTTAGCCATGACATATAGTGACATTCGGCCAGATCTACCCCTCTTTATGGTGAATTATTTACTTAATCAGGTTCTTTTTGTGCCAAATCGAGGGGATGTCCTTCACCCTCGATCATTTGATAAGACTGTACAGTACCCGACTTTATTGGGGGGGGAGGGCTTGATAAAGTTGCAACGCTGATCATTAAAATCTCTGTTTATTAGTATCGATGAGGAGAAAGAACGTGGGTGGATGAGCAGGTTTGTCCGAGTCAACATCTCTGATCTCATTCTTGCTGATTGGATGTCGTTCCCCAAGGAGTGGAACATGAAGAGTGAGTATACTCTTTCTTTTCTTTTCCCCTGCTTTATATTTTCCTTTGATCTAAATTCTTTACAATGGTGCAACCACTACTTAGTTTCCCAGTGGGGTCCCGAACATTGAGGGCTGGGTTCGAATGCTGGCCTCTACCTCCTCTTACTCAGAGCGTTGTTGGCGAGATTTTGCCAAGGGTCGATGGGAGGCAAAAAAACAATAGTGAGTTCTATCGTTTGTTTTCGTGTATTTCCATAATGGGATGCTTACCCAAGTTTCATGTAGGTCTTGGGAGATGCTTTTGAATGGCGGTCGGCCTCTGATGATGAATTGGTGGAACCGAATCCCTCCAAAGAAAGAAAAATAAGAACGAAGACATCTGAAAATCCCCTAAAGCCAAAAAAGAGCGTGGCTCGAAAGCCTAGGGCTGATATGGCGTCCTTATCTCCGCAAATCGCCCAACACCTTCGGGAGCAAGTGGAAGAAGATGATAATGAATAACTGCTAATAAATCATAAAAGAAAAAAAACTGATTCTTCAAAGTCGGCCCAACCAGCGGCAGCTGATGAGGCCCACTCCTGAGCTGAAGAAATTTCTAAAGGGAATTCAAACAAAGTCCCCGAACCATTGTCTACAAATAAGGTACCTCGCTTAGGAGGTTATTATGAGGTCGAGGCAGAATGTCCTGACCCTAAGCCTCTCCAAACAAAAGAGAATGCCCCAAGTGGGTCACTCGGGGTGATCAACGTGGATGATTCACCCCCTAGCCCCGAGTTTTCCGACGGCAAAATATGGGAGGCTATGAACATGAGATCTTTTAGAGTGGGAATAAACCACGAAGGCACAAAATATTTTTAGAATGACTTGTAGGGCTTAATGAAGGCCCCGACCCTGATGCTTCTTTTATTTTTAACGAGGTATGTAGACTCTTCAAACAAGCGAGTTTTGTTTCGTGCGCCTACCTTTTAGCTATTCTGAATCTAACTTTTCCTTCTTTTTCATAAAGTCTATGGTGCTCAATAAGAAGGCATTTTCCAAGTCTCGAGACGATCTTGCTTGATGCGAGGCTGAACTTAAGTAAACTTTGGAGGAGAGGGATGCCGCCAAAGCCCTTTATGCTAAGAAAAAGGTGGAGATCCATGATCTTCAAGTTGAGTTGACACAGGCATACCAGGGTCAAGCCAAGTATGTCGAGAAGGTAATATAGCTCTCAAGAATATGTTACGTACTTCATTTGCTATTGTGGTTGAAACTTTTAATTTTGTATTTCAATAGAAGGCCAATTTGGAGGCTCAGCTTCGTGAGGAGCTTAAGACGAAAGAAGCCGAGGCCCAGAGGTGGAGGCAGGGTACAGACGATCTCGCCTATGAGAAAGAAACTTTAAAAGAGCAGTTAGCTTTGCTCCAACGCCAACTTTGAGGTGCGAAGGAGGAGAGTCTAACTCGAGGTCTCAAAATTGAGGAGCTTAAAATCAGATCTGCTGCGGAGCTGGCCAAGGCTAAATTTGGTGCTGCAACAATAATGAATTTATATCGAACCAATGCTGAATCAACTAATACTCAGGCAAAGGGGATCTCTTCTACCACAGAGGCTAAGTTATCAAGTACCCTTGACCAGGCTAGGCGAAAATCTTGGAGGATGACCTCTAGGGGATACATGCTCGCCGCTTCGATCTTTTAGCTGATATTGAAGCGGAGAAGATTTTGGAAGAAGAGGAAGTCACTCTGCTTTTCGATGAAGATGATTCAGCCAGGGACTCTGGGAGTTAAGGAGATGGGGATGAGGCACCCGAGACCTCGAAGAAGTGATTCCTGGAGGTGCAGCCACCAAGGATGCGACGCCGAAGTAATTTTAGCTTACTTTATTTTTTTCCTTATAATCCTCCCCTGTGTAAATATTTCCTATATTTCCTTTATTTCCTTTATTAATTGGAAAATTTCATTTGAATGACTAGTCCGAGAATTGGTTTGAGTTATTTTAAACCCTTAAATCTTTATCTATAGGTACAATAATTTTCAAGTCGAATTTTAAATCAACTCGCTATGTGTGTGCGATATTGTGAACCTCGAGTCCAAATCGAAATGAAAGTGGAGTCTCGAACTATAAGTTTTAGGCTTTTAAGACTTTCGAGGTTGGCCCTTAGGCTCTTATATATCGGCCCTTAGGCTCTTATATATTGGCCCTTAGGCTCTTAATTATCGGCCCTTAGGCTCTTAATTATCGGCCCTTAGGCTCTTACATATTCGCTCTTAGGCTCATTAAATTGGCCCTCGGGCTTTTATATATCGGCCCTTAGGCTCTTAAATATTGGCCCTTAGGCTCTTTAAATTGGGCCGTTTCGGCCTCTAAACATGGCTATATATTTTTTCCCTTATTTCAGCTAAAAGACTTGGTAAACTTTAGTTATGCCTTAGCGTGTGTTTTTGTACCCGTTGGGTTTTTTGAAAGCTAGGGGTATCAGAACCTTATTAGTCATTTTGTTTGCATGGACATTCTCGGATGCCTCTTAAGGGTTTTCCAAAGGCTGGTGTTATCGAAGCCTTTGGATTATTCAAAGGTTGATTGTTCGAAGCCTCTTGGGGACCAAATTTATTGAGGCCCCTTATATTTTCCTTTTATCAAGGGTAGCCTGATTTGACTGGTTTTTAAAAAGTGTTTGAAGGCATTTTAATTTATAGCAGAAGTCGGACGTTTCCAAGCAGCATTATTTGGATGTAGCCTTTATATGAACGTAGTCTTTCGTATGGCCGTAGCCTTTGGGTACGTCACTTGGACTTGTTTCTCGATGACTTTCCGAACTTGTTCAAGAAGTTAAACCCCGATAATATTGGCCTTGGCCTTGTTTTAAAGGGGTGCCTCTTTGAGGTCGTATTAATTTGAGTTTTTTATGGCAGTCCCCGAGTATACGGGGTGTTTCTGTGTTTCGGCTCTTACGCCATTTCCCGTAGAGTTGTAAGTGTTGAGATCGTATGAGACATAAAACATTTTTTATATAACAAGGATACATAATTTAAATAGCTGATACATGCGTACATGTTTTGCCGTCGGGGCTCGATTATTCTATATGGACACGTTTCGTTTGATCGTTTGGCCATTAAAATTTTCTCCTATCGAGACCCTCTTAAGCGTGAGATATCATTCTCTAAAATGTAACCCCCGGGGGTGTACCCCCCAGTATTAGAGGTTGATTGAAAAGAAGCCTTGAATACTTGTTGACCGTTCTTCGGGTAGCATATAAGTGTTGCCTCATTAAAAATCTTCTCGGTAAAATCTATTTGGGACAAAATCCGAACTAAGGGAAAAAGAGTGCAATGAATGATTTAGGACATACGGCGTTTGTGAAATAAGGGGTATTGTCGAGATCATGAGCCTTTGAGAGCTTCCATCGTGCCATGCCATAAAACCCTTTATCAACGACTCCGAGGTCTTGGTATCTGTGACCATGTCTTCTCCTAGAACCTTGGCCTGGTCGGGATGATTTTGATGTCCTGCTTTGATATCACGAGGGCCGAGAAACCCAGCCGCCCCAACTCCGAGGGAACAGTTCTCTGGGATCGTCTTCGTGTCGTGTTGACTATTTCTTGCAAATAAATTAAAGTGGTCCCTTGCATACAGGGACTTAACCAATCATACCATCGATCTGAGCTTTAAATATTTTACCTATTTATCCTTCGAACAGAATCCATGTCATATCAAAGCAATGTGGTCCATGTTATCAACAAAAAATTGAATGATTTTTTTCCCGAGAGTAATCCCGTTCCTAGGTGTACCTTTCTTTTCAGCGGTTGGCTTGGTAGCATCGGGCTTTTTAGGAACAATGAGGGTTCAAGGATCTTCGCCTTCAGTTACCTATTATTTCACTTCCGTCGATGCTTAGAGTTGTGACTACTACTTAACCACCTATTTACCTTTAGATATCGATGTTTTCGAGGTCTAGGGTTTCGGTGTCGGTACCACTTTCTCGATTGTGAACATCTCTCTTGCAGCATGCAGTTCTCTGTGGATTGTCTTCACTTCTTTCACTGTTGTGAACTTTACCATCTGATGGAGAGTCAAAGGAATTGCCCTCATATTTTGTATCCACAGCCTCCCGAGGAGTGCGTTATATCTCATGTCACCTTCGATGATACGGAACCTTGTATCTTCTATGGTCCAGGCTACATTTAAAGTAAGATAATTTCTCCCCTCGTGGTTTCAACTACTAGGTTGAAGCCATTCATCACCTAGGAAGCATGTACAGCCTGATCTTGTACGCCGAGTAGTTTTACAACCCTCGATCTGATTATGTTCGCCAAGCTACCTTGATCCACTAGAATACGTTTAACCAAAATTTTATTCAAAAGGATAGAGATTACCAAGGCGTCCTTGTGAGGCTGGGATATGTATCCTGCTTCTTTCTCGCAGAATAATAGTGTGTCCTCGGGCACATAGCTCCAATTCCATTTTTCCTTTGTGACAGATATTTTAGAACGTTTGAATGTAGGTCCATGTGAGACATATGCTCCACCGATGATCATGTGATGATGTGCTGAGGTTTTTCGGGCTCATTCTTCCTGTTTGCATCTCTTTCTTGAAAATTGTTTTTGGCCGGGTTACTAAGAAATTCTCGAAGGTGCCCCTCGTTGAATACTCGAGCTACCTCCTCTCTAATTTCTGCAATCCTCGGTCTTACGCCTAAGTACCATTGTACTTACACATTACGTTGGGGTTTCTCTGAGAAGGATCTGTCTGTATGGGCTTGGCCATCTAGTATCTTTAATCTCGCCAATGGTTGAGATGATACTTGAGGCTTCGACACTCACTACACCATTTTAAGCCTTTCGCCACTCCCAAAAAGTGTAGCCTGAACTATCAAAAGTGTGGCATTTGAACAAAGGCCACACTTTTCAATAGTAGGCAACACTTTTCTAAGGGTAGCCTAAATTAGGGTAACCTTTTCCCTAAGGCCACGCTTTACAAGTGTTGTTTTAGATGCTACGCTTCAAAAGTGTTGCCTATTAGTTACAAAGGCCACATTTTGTATTACCTCATATAGCATTATTTTTCAAGCCTAAAACTACACTTTTAAAGTGTGGGCCTCTGTTACCATATAAGCCACACTTTTGAAGCGTGGCTGTTAGAGCAATACTTATGAAGCGTAGCTTATCTGCCATTTTACAATCAATAGACCACAGACTTGACAGTCCATATGGCACACTTTTGAAGGGTGCTCTAAGTTATAAACATTTTAAAAAAAATTGTACAAGTCATTATTTTGTGGTTGATGCGAGAATCAAATTTATTTCAAGAATATACATTATTATCCCATGTTAATGAGCTAAAGCACTACAGTAGCTCATAAATAACATATTAGCTAAACTTACAACAAACTTCGAAAAATACATATCTTATATAGTAAGCGTTCTAATAACACAATGCTTCAAGATATGCGTTAGTAATGAACTCTACAAAAAAAGAATGTGTTCATATAGTATCATGAAGGAATGAATAATAAACATCACAATTGTTCAAAAAGCCTTGATCATTCACTTCATAATAGTCGTCACCATTTTAGTTTGCATCACCCGCATTTTCCTGCACACCCAAAATAAAATTAACAATTACAAAGAATATAAGTACCTAATATCGTATTGCAATTTGTAATATGGTTAATATTTAGTATACTATGCTGAATCAACAATATGGCTCCCATCTGGTAATTCAGATGATTAATCCTGTTAGAAAAGAGCTTTAATGCAATATGGTATAAATTTGCTTGTTAAATCAAAGTTACAACTTACATACAAATTTGTAAAGTAATATTGTATTGAATATGAAGAACTCTTTTAAACAAATTTCTCAAAATAGATATGAATACAGTAACTAAGTCACGTAACAACTCAAGTACATAAAGAAGTATAAAAATAAAAATAGTAAGAAAAGTTCACAACTGATATACAAGTTCTTAAAACAATGTTAAATATGATAACACATTTAAACACACATTTTCGAAAAATAGGTCTGATAACGGTAATTGACTCAATTGGAGCAGTTACTAGCTTACATATAAAAATACCTACACAAGCAGAACATAGAAAAAAGGCCAGACAACGATAAGTCAAGAACCACTATGAAAATCTCATGACATATGTCAACAAAGACTTAACACATGCAAGGGAAATGTAACTAGAATTATAGTGCCACATGTTTGAAATAACTACAATTATCCTGCATTCACATTATATACATTTTATATTCTAGAATAAAGTAAAAGTGAAACACTAATAAAGCAGTGAAGCATTCAATTTTCTTTCCAATCCCAAAGAAAAGTACACAAAATATCCCGCTAAGGATATAAAAGTCAAAATAAGAGTATCTTTCCATAGTTTATTTGAGTTGGATAAAGTTTTCCACAATTGTTGAGCTCAAAAATATTTGCGTAGAGTTTGTGAGTTGGATAATAAGTTTCAGAATGAAACACTAACCTCTCTTTTTTTTATAATCATGGCGCTTGGGCAGTTTACACGCACCTCAATTAATTCTACTGGATACCTACCACCTCTCACTAGAAATAAGTATAAAATAACAATATCCACCAAGTGTCACGGCCCAAAAACCACTATAGGTCGTGGTGGCGCCGGACAGTGCTGTCAGGCAAGCCAACCAAATTACTTAATCCAAATCTCGTTTTAATACTTTTAAAATGTAGGATTTTCCTTCAACTTTAGCAATTAAAAGGTAGTTGTCTCAAATCAAATTTAAATGTTGAACAGTTAATACAAATAATATTACCCATCCCAGAACCCGGTGTACCAAGTAATGAGCATCTACTGACGAGAAAATAAAATACAACATTCGTCTGGAATACAGTGGACATGAGTAAATACAATATACTGGAAGGGACTATTCTAGTTGCGGCCGTCTCGAATAATACAGCTCACCTAGTCACAAAATCATCCGTGTTGCTATGCTCAGTAGACCGCTAGAGATACATGTCACGACCCAAAACCCTGCACTAGTCGTGATGGTGCCTCTCGTGAAAACAAGGCCAGCCAACTAACCCAATTCATCTCTTTCAAAGTAGTTAAACATAAATGAATAGAAAAATACGACTTAATGATTTTAATTAACGAAATTTACAACCCAACATAGCCCGACCGGGGTGTCACAAGTCACGAGCAACTATCAGAGTATAAATACAACTGCAAGACCCAAAATATACAAGGCCAAAATAATGAACAAAAAGAGAGAATAATGGTGCTGCGAACGCAGGCAGTTACCTCGCTACTCATATAGCTCTGCCTCTTATCAGCCAGAACCCGCTACCGGGTGCACAAATTCTTGCATCTGTAGGCGAGGTACAGGGAGTAAAGTGAGTACTCCAACTTGTGAGCACGTGATTTTTGCTC
>MU720430.1:4704-20750 GCA_026770625.1 Nicotiana glauca | reverse complement strand
TGTGTTTCGGATGCCCAACGGGTCATTTTTGGAAGATTTTTGTTGTTTTGAGCATAAACATGTAATGATCCAAAGATCGAAATTTGATTTCGAGACTTCCATAATTTAAATCATGAATTATAGGACTGATTAGGAAAGTTTGGTCTAATTTCATCAAGTCGCGATTGGGTTTTTGACACGAAATATGAGTTAATTGTTTAACGAGCAAAATGGGTATTGAACTGAGTAAATGAAGTCCGAATCGAGTTTCGATTGAAGGGTTGTGTTCGTATTATTATTTGTGACTCATAGGAATAAGAATCGTCAAATTCCGAGTTCGTATGATTGAGTAATAGAATTTTTAGTGAAATAAAAAGCTGCTGCAATTTTCTGGGGCAAAACTGGTATTTTCGCTTCTGCGGTGAACATTACCCGCAAAAGCGGGTGAACAGTGCTTTTTGCTTATGCGATGAACAGTACCGCAGAAGCGGTGCAGAGTAAAATCGCACCTGCGGTGAACAGTAACCGCAGATGCGAAAATCACTGGACATTTTATTTCGGGCAGTCCGAGAGTTTTTCTCATTTTTGGAGCTAGAGAGCTCGGATTGAGGCGATTTTGGGACTATTTTGAAGAGGGTTTCGAAGGTTTTCATTAGTTATGGATTCTTGGACTTAGATTATGTTATTATGGTGTGAAAACATGGATTAACACTGAAAATCCAAGGAATTAAAGGTTAAAAATCAAGAACTAGGGCTTGAATTTTGAAACCAAACAATTAGGATTTGAAGGGTCAAACGAACTTTGATTTTTGTGTTCTTTATATGTACAGACTCGTGAGAGGACGAAGGACATTTTGGTATAAAAATTTTTGAGTTTCGAGATGTGGGCCCGGGGCTCGGGTTTTGTCAAATTCGTGAATTTCGTTTTTCGATTATTTTCGATTGGGTATTGTCTCTTTTGTATAATGCAACATATTCGTTGTAATTTTGGGTACATTCGTCATGCGAGGAAGCAAATTTGAAAGGCAAGTATCGCAGAGTAGACTTTTGGCCGTCTTGAGGTGAGTATTGATTTTAAATGATGTCCTGAGGGTTTGAATTCCCGGATTGCACAACGTAGTGCTATGTTGAGGTGAGACACGCGTTGTATGACGAGCGCGAAGTCATTTACTATTGGGGATTGTGACTTGGTCCATTCCGGTTGATATTTTACCGCGTATTTGACAAGGACTTGTTATTTTTTTCACCATGATTTAGGCTTATTGCCATACTTGGGCTTCGTGCCAATTATTTGAAATCCTTTGTAAATTTCCATCACTATTTTCCTCACTAAATGAAATATTATTTGAACTCAGTCCAATTGAATTATACTATTTCATGAACTCAGCTACATTTATACTCAACTCAAGATTTAAATGATATTTATAATTTTGTTTGAGCTGAGCATCATTGTTTTACTGATGCCCAAGGGGCTTATGATTATTTTTTGGACTGATTCAGGCTGAGGGCCATATGTGAGGTTATGTTGAGTGATGTGAGGGGGCTTTCAGGCCTCGAGTGTGATGTGTGAAGGCTTTAAGGCCTTATGATATAGTGCTTGGGCTGTAGGATCCCCTCCGGAGTCTGTACACACCCCCAGTGAGCGCAGGGCACCCAGGTGAGTTGGGAGTGGGCCCGAGAGGCCGATGTTGTGTTTTTGTGAGCTGGTAGTGAGCCCGAGAGGCTGATGTTGTGTGTTGGTGAGTTGGGAGTGAGCCCGTGGGGCTGATACTATTCTGAGGATTTGATATTAAGCCCGAGGGGCGAGTTTCTGATTATTCTTTACTTGTTGAAATTAATTGTCTTCACTGTTTTAAAAGAGAATTATCTGATACTCCACGAATTTATTGTATAATTGATTTTACTGCTTGAAATAGCGTTATTTGTGCCTTTATGGGATTTAATGCTTTCAGTCGTTATTAATTTTTATTACTCATTGGGTCGGAGTACTCACATTACTCCATGTACCATGTGTGCAGATACAGGTAGGGGTAAGTTCGCTCCTGAGCGCTGATTCTTTCCAGACCAGGCAGTGACTAGGAGTAACGAGGTAGCTATTGACGTCCATAGCCTAGTTTCCTCCCTTATCTTCTGTTATTTATGATATTTCCGGACTTGTAAGATATTAGTAAACTTTGTAGTAGCTCATGACTTGTGACACCCCGATTTCAGGCTGAGTTGGGATGGTTTTCCTTGTTCTATCACGTTTATTTCGCATTTATGACTATATTGCCTATGATTTAGTCTTATTCCTACCGAGTAATTAATAAGAGATGTGCTGTTTTGTTGTTGGTTGGCCTTGTCCTCACGAGAGGTGCCATCACGACCGGGTTGGGATTTTGGGTCGTGACAATTTTGTTGTTGAACCACATCATCATCAAGAACCTGAGTCTCCATGCTATCCACATGGATATCAATGACTTCTTCCTATTGTGCAGTCTGCTCAATATGACTCCCACTACTTTGTGGTAGTATTACTTCGGGAAGTTGTTCTTGCGGGATATTAAGTCTATTGACATTTCTCCTACTACTAAAGTGCAATGGTATGCCAAAATCGACTTTCGGGGTTTGGATATGATCGTTTTGTTTTTCAGATGACTGAGTTTCCATTCCTTTGCTAAGTTCCCGTAAAACGAGTTTACTTCTAGGAACATGGTTCATCAAATAGTCCTCTTCCAGAAACTTGGCATTTGTGCTAACAATTACCTTTTTCTCTTTAGGACAATAGAATAAACCACCTTTCGTCCCTACCTACAAATACGCATACATCTGTTCTTGCCTCCAATTTATCCATTTTCCCCTTTAGAACATGTGCCGAACAACTCCAAACTCGAATATGCCGCAGACTAGGCTTGCGACCAGTTCACAATTTTATAGGGGTCAAGGGTACTGACTTTGAAGGAACTAAATTCAGAACGTAATTCGCCGTTTCTAAGGCATGTCCCCAAAAAGACGAAGGCAAATCGGTATAACTCATCATTGATCTAACCATTTCCATAAGAGTCTTATTTCTTCTTTCAACTACACCATTTTGTTTTGGAGTTCCAGGTGCTGATAATTGAGATGTAATTCCACATTCTGATAAATAACCAATGAAATCCGTAGAGAGGTACTCCCCACCACGATCAGATCGTAGTGTCTTGATATGTTTATTATGTTGCTTTTCAATCTCAGTCTTGAATTCTTAGAACTTTTCAAAACATTCAGACTTTCGATGCAACAAATAAATATATCCATATTTTGAGTAATCATCTGTGAAAGTCACAAAATACTCAAAACCACCTCATGCTTGGACATTCATTGGACCACACAAATCAGAATGAATTAACTCTAATTTATCACTTGCTCTATTTCCTTTTGAGGGGAAATTTTGTTTTGTCATTTTTCCTTCCAAACAAGATTCACAAGTTGGTAGTGCCTCCACTTTCAATGAACTTAAAGGTCCATCCTTGAAATTCTATTTAGATTTATATGACCCAAACGCAAGTGCCATAAATATGTTTCACTCAATTGAGAAGAACGTTTTCTCTTACTTGGTAAATCAACATTATTCAGTTCTTTAGGTGGTAACGGTTTAGGAATAGAGTCAACAAAGAAAAGACCATTAATAAATGTATCCGAAGAGAGATAACGCNTCTCTCATAGCGCTAGAAACCGAAATTAAATTCCTTCTAACGGAAGGTACATATAATGTGTCTTTTAAAGCTAAAACTCAACCACTACCAAACGAAATACTAATATTTCCTAATGCTAAAGCTGGGGTTGCTGAACCGTCTGCTTAATAAATATTGATTTCTCCTCTACTTAGCCGCCGCGTTACCTGAAATCCCTGCAAATAAGTGCAAATATGATTAGTGGCTCCCGAATCTACACACCATGACCTGGTAGAAACAACCACTAAAAATGTTTCAATAACAAGTAGATGTAAATCACCTGGTTTATTTTTCAGCTTGGCCAGATAAGTTGGACACTGCTTCTTATGATGTCCGGGATGCTTGCAGTGATAACACTTGCCCTTAGCCTTTTTCACACCAGCAGTCACGCCACCAACAGAGGGTTTTTGAGCCTTTTTCTTTTTCTGCCCGCCTTTCGGCTTAGAAGAAGAACCTGCCTCAAAATTCAATGCCACAGGAGGAGCTTGCGACTTGATAATAGTCTCTGCCGACTGTAGCTTATTCAGTAATTTCGCAAGGGACAAATCCATTTTGTTCATATTATAATTCAGCCGAAACTGCTGAAAACTGTCAGGCAAAGTCTGCAGGATCATTTCAACCTGCGTGTCCTTATCAATGTTAGCTCTAAGGACCCCCAGTTCATTCAGAAGACTCATCTTCTTCAGAACACGGTCCCTGACCGATGAACCTTTAACCATTTTGGTATTCAGAAGGGCTTTCATGGCATTCTGTTTAGTCGCACGATTCTGATCTCCGAACATTTCTTTGAGATTTTCCAGAATGTCATAAGCAGACTCCATTGACTGATGCTGATGTTGCAGAACATTCGACATGGATGCCAAAATGTAACACCGCGCCATCTCATCAGCCTTAATCCATTTCTGGTAAGCCTTTTGTTCATCATCTGTGGCATCATCTCCAGGTTTTTCTGGACACACCTCATCGAGCACAAATTTGTACTCTTCAGCAATTAGAACAATATCCAAATTTCGTTTCCAATCAACATAATTTGGACCCTCAAGTTTGTTTTGAGTAAGAATGGCAGTAATGGGATTAAAAGCAGTCATTGTCAATCTGGGAGACATTAAATATTTAAATAGATCAAATCAGTTTGTATTATGAATATTAAAATTCAAAACACACTATATATATACAATCTATACACCTTGAACAACAAATTTCGATGGGAAAGAAGCTATTCTTTCAATATACATATATAATGACAGATTATCCACTCCATAAACTTAAACAGGTTATACTCAGATGGAGAGTAAACTGTTAATTTAAGCTAAGTGAATATCAACATTCAACATATATTAGTCCCATTGAACCAACATGCATACTCAGATGGAGAGTGAATACAAGTAATCAACAACTAGTATACCCTAGTGATTATCCATAATGAGTTTATCCGATATGGAAGAAGACCTACGTCAACGTGTAAAAATATTATATAACTAGTATTTTAACCCTGTAGTCCATAGGAAACGATCCCCTACCGCCACTGGATTAAAAACAACTCAAAAAAGTTTTGAAATTTTTTCAGAAAATCAATAAAACGTCCAAAAACCCATATAAACGACCCCGAATGCCCAAAAAATGACATAGCTCATGGGATTTTGCCAATGATTATTGCTCACTGGGCCGTTTCGCATGGACCTGCCAAGTTTCAGGTCAATCGGAGTTCGTCAATATTTGACCTCCGATTTTCTCGCCTAATTTCTGCCAAATAGTGATTTTGCGTTTTACATGGAACAATATAATTTTCAGATTATTCTAATCAAATATCATGAACTATAAGCATATATTACATGATTTTCAGAATAATCATAATACTCAGAACAAATATTCATGTTAAGAACAATGCAGCTTTATAGAATTCAAGACCAATCTTTGCAGGTAATTCAAAATTTGCATATTAACATGATGCTTATCTTATTGTTCATCCTAATCATTTAATTAGACGTGAGTAGGCTCTGATACCAATTGATGGATCATATTTCACAACGGAAGCAATAACAGAATCTTATTCACGTGTAATCCAAACAACTAGCACATATGGAGATTTTCGGATTACCTCTTGAAGCGTAAACACATCAATTCCATAGCGTTCTCCAGTTTCTTAGTTGCAAACGCCTCAGCAGATTTCGACAGTCTTCTACTGTGTTACCCTAACAATATTCGAAAATAGAGAATTTTGGGTGGGCAAAGTTCTAGCATAAACCGTAGTAAAAATCGGTGGAAAAAAAAACGTCCAGCCCTATATCCCATATATATAGCTGCATTTTTTAGGTCAAAACCGTTTTCAAAACCTGTTAGGTTTCCTTTTTCCCACTAAGGGACGGTTTTCATGTTTCCTTCTCCACGTTTTCACTATTTTCTATTATTTAGGCATAGTAAGGACCACAAAATTTAATCAACAAGACTTCCTATTATGATATTAATTTCGAAATTCTGAAATTAATTTCCATCATAATAAATTACAAATTATTCCACTAAAAATTCGTAATTGCACTCCTTAGCTCAATTTCGAAATTCTTTCATAAAACCTTATTTAACTCCTCATGCTAAGATTCAGATACTAACCAATCAAATTAAATTACTGACAATTTAATTTATTGATTACTTCCTTTAGACTTTCACTTAACTTATTTCATGTGTCGGATACAAAATCTACCGGCAGGGTTTACACATGAAAACTTATAAGCTTTCATAAAGGAGTATCATCAATCTCAAAAAACCGAGACATGGATTCTATCAACTAATTATTACTTCGCCAATGTATATCATTATTGTCCAACTTACCATGCTTATTGACTCACGAAAGAATCTCGCCTTTTAATAAATGAAAACGATAAATGATATACACAACTAATAACAATTATATCAAGATTAAGAGTATAAGTACATTAAATGGACTAGAGAAATTATTTTATTAAGTCAGTATAAAATACACATCTCTACTTGATCCGTTCAATACATACAAAATGTACTAGCACAAGAAATTGGAATTAGACCATTCCCATAATCAAGATAAATTATATTTGATCTTGTGCTACAACCATTCCGATGGCTTGTCCAATTCTATCATTAGATTGTGAACAAAAATTTTATGACCTATAATAACCGATGATTTAATCTTCCGTGTATAGGCTAAACTCTATACACTAAATCATCTACTATATAAGCAATGGACACACGAACGAATACATGATCTATTTAAAATAAAACTTTATTGAATTGAATAAATAAATAAACAATTGTTCCATAAAGAATACTATAACAATACGCATGGTTTATAGTATATCCTAACGTAGGGTATATATATATATATATATATATATATTATGGTACATACAGTTATGATTTCATTACCTTTAACTACCCCAAGAAAGACGAGACATTAACAATTCTTGGGGAATTAGAAAGCTGAAAGAGGGGAATAAATGCTTCAATTATTCTTTTTGCACCATAGAAGTTTGTCTCTAGGCATTGTTTTGTCAACTCATAATCTGTAACAATACCTTCAATTGATTTCTTAATACCATCCTCTTCCTGCATATAATTACTTCAATTTATTACTATTTCTTTCAATGTATCTTTGACATAAAATAACTGAAAATTATCAAAGAGATCACCATTGACTGTTTCTAATTAATTTAGGATAACATATTAGCATTGGACTATATATCTTACCCCATTTTCAGCAGAAATGGTTACGAAGTCTCCTTCTATTAAATCTTTAATTATAACAACATCTCCTTCTACCATTAATCCACTTACCCCTGCGTTGTTAACCTGCAAATTAAATTGAAGCATCCATAATTTCTTATTTCTATGTAAAGAATATATGACATGTATTGATGAAAGTATACTCTGACTATGTAAAAAATATGAATCTTGTATGCATATTATCTGTAGACACTGAAATTTTAACAGATCAAGATAAATCCTAAATTCAAGACAAATCTTGAAATATTAGAAGTCTATTAAGGTTATTTGGTGGCTCCTACACCCAAACCCTAATTCATGCCTATAAATAAGGCTGCATGTGTCCTTCAAAGGGCATCTCAGCAATTCCATAAAATATCGAAATATGCACAAAGAAATCAAATATGAGATCTCAAAAATTCCATGAAACTCTTAAAATATTCGTTAAAAGATCAAAGACGTGTCGAATATGTCTTGCTTAAAGTCTTACGTTCGAGAAATATGCCGTTATGGCCATCGAATCACGTAGAATAAATCGGAGAGAATAATCAAGAGATAAACAGTGTTGTAACCTGCAATGTTTATCAATAAAATCTCTTTTTCTTTATAGTTGTTTGTGCAGTTTTATTTTTTTCTGTATAAATTTGTTGCAAACATTATCCATTAATACTTTGTAAAAATTAAGACAAAACAAAACAAAGGAACTAGAAAAAGTTAAGAATGTCAAACTCAAAAGGGTAAAAGTGTAATAGAACAAACACAATGTACATCTGAAAAGGTACAACTACCTCATTGGAAAGAAAGAAACCGTCGAACCTTTTCGTTTCTTAGGAGTATGCACATGATTTTTTTTTATTTTTTTATTTTGGTTTGGGTTTAACCATTTGCTGCTCAAAATCTACAGACAGACGAATTTGGACTTCCCATTCATCAATTTTAAATAAATTAAAGCATTTTCTATCAAAAAAAATTTATTTTCCAAAGTTTAAAATCGAGACCTCTTATTAAGGACGGAGATATCCAACTATCTCACAACAACCTTCTCGGTTAGTATATACCAAGAGATTAAAACCAAAACTAATTAGCACTAAATTATTTTCCCTCATGACTATCTTGATTCTTGCTGAGACAACCTCTAGCACTGAAGAAAGATGTAGGAAAATTCAAAAAATATTAATCCTACGTCTTACAATTTCAGTGTTAAGTACGACGCTTTATTTATATCTTATTTCACTAATTTGTGGGGGAGTTTAATAATTATATTTTGATATATTTAATTCATGGTAGAAAAAAAATGTTAATAATTAAATCTCATGTAACTGTTCACCTACTTTTGTAGATCTCAATTCTCAAGGAGCCTACATCCTTTTCTCCCTCTCAAACTTTCTTTTTTTCGCTATTGAATATTCATTTCGGTCCGAAATAAATGATCTTTCAATTTTTAACATATCCTTTAAAAAAAATATTAAATTCTAAAAAAAATATTTTAACTAAATTATTATTAATTAAAAACTTTATATTTTAACTTAACAAAAATAAATTTTAAAAAATTAAAATTAATTTATTTTAAATAATATAAAAAACACTTTCTTTAAACCAAAATAAAAAGGCCAAAATATTTGGGAAAAGTCATAATAGATGACCTCTTTTTATCAAAACGACAAATATTTAAACATAATTATTTATTCAAAATGATTAGTATTTGGGACAAGAACGAGTATTATTTATGCACTGAATACATAAAGGACCCCTCTTAAAGTGGACTAGAGAAAGCAGAGAATAGTATCAGAATATTGTATTGGTCAAAATCTGACCACTCAATTACGACGGCCACGACCTCGTCTCAATTACTCTATATGAGTGATTTAAGGACCCGACCTCGTTCAATTCATATTAGCTAGGGGATAAGCGTCACGTCCAGTATCCCTCCAAGAGGGAAAGCCGTCCCTTCGATCCGACCAAGCCGGGATGCGACAAATGATATATCCTCAGTTATAAATAGAATGTGAATCTCAAATGGGAGGGGGAGGAGAAAAAGGGACCAGAACAAGCAACCCAGGATCTCAGAAAACATGAGAGACAAGAGAGCTTCGTGAAAAAGGAAAGAAGCTTAAGGTAAGGGGGGAAAAGATCTGAGACCTTCAACCATCCCTGGGGGAAAGAATTGAATTGTAATTTTTCGAACCTCCTCATGGGGGGCGGGACAAAGTTCAATGATCAATAAAAGTTTCCCCCCAACATTTTCCCTGTTTGATCTTCTATTTTTCTGTTCTGTCTTTCCATCTGGTATTAATTATGATTGACTATGATTTACCTCTTCAACTATATTGATTGATTTGCTCGAAAAGTATTGTTCAACTTTTGAGTCAAACAATTTGGCGCCGTCTGTGGGGATTTTCAAGTGAAAACACGTAGTTCTTCCCGGATCAAAATAGAAGAAGCATCAAGAAGATAACTCGACTCAAACAAGAGTCAGCGGAGAAGCTCCCAAGAGCCCCCACCTTATTCTTCCTACAGTATCAGGCCGGAAACCGGCGCAAATACGCCGCAAACCAAGAATCATAAATCTCCATGAAAACAATGACAAGGCCACGATCAAAACAAACAATCGCCATATTGCAGTTCGACCTCGCTCGAACTGGGACTCAGGCTAAGTGCCTTCGCGATCGACATATTAGAGTTCAACCTCGCTCGAACTGGGACTCAAGCTAAGCGCCTTCGCCATCGCCATATTGCAGTTCGACCACGCTCGAACTGGGACTCAGGTTAAGGGCCTTCGCCATCGACATATTGCATCGAACTGAGACTCAGGCTAAGTGCCTTCGCCATCGATATATTACAGTTCGACCTCGCTCGAACTGGGACTCAGGCTAAGTGCCTTCGCCATCGATATATTACAGTTCGACCTCGCTCGAAATGGGACTCAGGCTAAGTGCCTTCGCCATCGACATATTACAGTTCGACCTCGCTCAAACATGGACTCAGGCTAAGTGCCTTCGCCATCGCCATCGCCATATTACAGTTCGACCTCGCTTGAACTGGGACTCAGGCTAAGTGCCTTAGCCATCGCCATATTGCAGTTAGACCTCGCTCGAACTGGGACTCAGGCTAAGTGCCTTCGTCATCGACATATTACAGCTCGACCTCGCTAGAACTGGGACTCAGGCTAAGTGCCTTCGAGATAGACATATTGCAGTTCGACCTCGCTCGAACTGGGACTCAGGCTAAGCGCCTTCGCCATCGACATATTACAGTTCGACCTCGCTTGAACTGGGACTCAGGCTAAGGGCCTTCGAGATAGACATATTGCAGTTCGATCTCGCTCGAACTGGGACTCAGGCGAAGTGCCTTCGAGATAGACATACTGCAGTATGGGGATGGCGAAGGCACTTAGCCTGAGTCCTAGTTCTAGCGAGGGCGAACTGGGACTCAGGCTAAGGGCCTTCGAGATAGACATATTGCAGTTCGATCTCGCTCGAACTGGGACTCAGGCGAAGTGCCTTCGAGATAGACATACTGCAGTATGGGGATGGCGAAGGCACTTAGCCTGAGTCCTAGTTCTAGCGAGGGCGAACTGGGACTCAGGCTAAGGGCCTTCGAGATAGACATATTGCAGTTCGATCTCGCTCGAACTGGGACTCAGGCTAAGCGCCTTCGCCATCGACATATTACAGTTCAACCTTGCGCGAACTAGAACTCAAGCTAAGTGCCTTTGCCATCGACATATTACAGTTCAACCTTGATCGACCTGGGACTCAGGCTAAGTGCCTTCGCCATCGCCATATTGCAGTTCGACCTCGCTAGAACTAGGACTCAGGCTAAGTGCCTTCGCCAGCGCCATATGGCAGTTCGACCTCGCTCACACTGGGACTTAGTCCAAGTGCCTTCTTCATCGACATATTACAGTTCGACCTCGCTTGAACTAAGACTCGGGCTAAGTGCCTTCACCATCGCCATATTGCAGTTCGACCTCGCTCAAACTGGGACTCAGGCTAAGTGCCTTCGCCATCCCCATACTGCAGTTCTACCACGCTCGAACTGGGACTCAGGCTAAGTGCCTTCGCCATCGATATATTGCAGTTCGACCTCGCTCGAACTGGGACTCAGGCTAAGTGCCTTCGCCATCGCCATATTACAGTTCGACCTCACTCGAACTGGGATTCAGGCTAAGTGACTTTGCCATCGCCATATTGCAGTTCGACCTCGCTTGAACTGGGGCTTAGGTTAAGTGCCTTCGCCATCGCCATATTGTAGTTCGAGCTCGCTCGAACTGGGACTCAGTCTAAGTGCCTTCGCCATATTATAGTTCGACCTCGCTCGAACTAGGACTCAGGCTAAGTGCCTTCGCCATCACCATATTGTTGTTCGACCTCGCACGAACTATGACTCAGGCTAAGTGCTTTCGCCATCGATATATTGCAGTTCGACCTTGCTTGAAATGGGACTCAGGCTAAGTGCCTTCGCCATCAACATGTTGCAGTTCGACCTCGCTCGAACTAGGACTCAGGCTAACTGCCTTCGCCATCGCCATATTCCAGTTCGACCTCGCTCGAACTGGGACTCAGACTAAGTGCCTTCGCCATCGCCATATTGCAGTTCGACCTTGCTCGAACGGGGACTCAGTCTAAGGGCCTTCGCCATCGACATATTACAGTTCGACCTCGCTCGAACTGGGACTCAGTCTAAGGGCCTTCGCCATCGACATATTATAGTTCAACCTCGCTCGAACTGGGACTCAGATTAAGTGCCTTTGCCATCGAAATATTACAGTTCGACCTCGCTCCAACTGGGACTCAGGCTAAGTCCCTTCGCCATCGCCATCACCATATTACAGTTCGACCTCGCTCGAACTGGGACTCAGGCTAAGTGCCTTAGCCATCGCCATATTACAGTTAGACCTTGCTCGAACCGGGAACTCAGGCTAAGTGCCTTCGCCATCGACATATTACTGTTCGACCTCGCTCGAATTGGGACTCAGGCTAAGTGCCTTCGCCATCGACATATTGCAGTTCGACCTCGCTCGAACTGGGACTCAGGCTAAGTGCCTTCACCATATTACAGTTCGACTAACTAGGACTCAGGCTAAGTGCCTTCGCCATCGCCATATTGCAGTTCGACCTTGCTCAAACTCTAACTCAGGCTAAGTCCCTTCGCCATCGACTTATTGCAGTTCGACCTTGCTCGAACTGGGACTCAGGCTAAGTGCCTTCGCCATCGACATATTGCAGTTCGACCTCGCTCGAACTGGGACTCAGGCTAAGTGCCTTCGCCATCACCATATTAAAGTTCGACCTCGATTGAACTGGGACTCAGGCTAAGTGCCTTCGCCATCGCCATATTACAGTTCGACCTTATTCGAACTGGGGCTCAGGCTAAGTGCCTTCGCTATCGCCATATTACAGTTCGACCTCGCTCGAACTGGGACTCAGGCTAAGTGCCTTCGCAACCGACATATTACAGTTTGACCTCGCTCGACCTGGGACTCAGGCTAAGTGACTTCGCCATCGCCGTATTGCAGTTCGGCGTCGCTCGAACTGGGACTCAAGCTAAGTGCCTTCGTCATTGACATATTACCGCTCGACCTCACTCGAACTGGGACTCAGGCTAAGTGCCTTCGCCATCGACATATTGCAGTTCGACCTTGCTCGAACTGGGACTCGGGCTAAGCTCCTTCGCCATCGACTGTTATAGTTCGACCTTTCGCGAACTAGGACTCAAGCTAAGTGCCTTCGCCATCGAATATTACAGTTCGACCTCGCTCGAAATGGGACTCAGGCTAAGTGCCTTCGCCATATTATAGTTTGACCTCGCTCAAACTAGGACTCAGGCTAAGTGCCTTCGCTATCGCCATGTTGCAGTTCGACCTCGCTAGAACTAGGACTCAGGCTATGTGACTTCGCCATCGCCATATTGCAGTTCGACCTCACTCGTACTGGGACTCAGGCTAAGTGCCTTCTCCATCGACATATTACAGTTCTACCTCGCTTGAATTGGGACTCAGGCTAAGTGCCTTCACCATCGCCATATTGCAGTTCGACCTTGCTCGATTTGGGACTCGGGCTAAGTGCCTTCGCAATCGCCATATTGCAGTTCGACCTCACTCGAACTGGGGCTCAGGCTAACTGCCTTCGCCATCGCCATATTACAGTTCAACCTCGCTCGAATTGTGACTCAGTCTAAGTGCCTTCGCCATCGACATATTACAGTTCGACCTCGCTCGAACTGAGACTCAGGCTAAGTGCCTTTGCCATCGCCATATTACAGTTCGACCTCGCTCGAACTGGGACTCAGGCTAAGTGACTTCGCCATCGCCATATTAAAGTACGACCTCGCTCGAACTGGGGCTTAGGTTAAGTGCCTTCGCTGTCGCTATATTGCAGTTCGACCACGCTCAAACTGGGACTCAGGCTAAGTGCCTTCGCCATATTACAGTTCGACCTCGCTCGAACTAGGACTCAGGCTAAGTGCCTTCGCCATCGCCATATTGCAGTTCGACCTCGCTCAAACTCTAACTCAGGCTAAGTCCTTTTGCCATCGACATATTGCAGTTCGACCTTGCTCGAACTGGGACTCAGGCTAAGTGTCTTCGCCATCGACATATTACAGTTCGACCTCACTCGAACTGGGACTCAGGCTAAGTGCCTTCGCCGTCGCCATATTGCAGTTCGACCTCGCCATCGCCATATTGAAGTTCAACCTAGCTCGAACTGGGGCTCAGGCTAAGTGCCTTCGCCATCGCCATATTACAGTTCGACCTCGCTCGAACTGGGAATCAGGCTAAGTGCCTTCGCCATAGACATATTACAGTTCAACCTCGCTCGAACTGGGACTCAGGCTAAGTGACTTCGCCATCGCCATATTGCAATTCGACCTTGCTCGAACTGGGACTCAGCCTAAGTGCCTTCGCCATCACCATATTGCAGTTCGACCTCGATTGAACTGGGACTTAGGCAAAGTGCCCTCGCCATCGCCATATTGCAGTTCGACCTCACTCGAACTGGGGCTCAGGCTAAGTGCTTTCGCTATCGCCATATTATAGTTCGACCTCGCTCGAACTGGGACTCAGGCTAAGTGCCTTCACCACCGACATATTACAGTTCGACCTCGCTCGAACTAGGTCTCAGGCTAAGTGACTTCGCCATCGCCGTATTGTAGTTCAGCCTCGCTCGAACTAGGACTCAGGCTAAGTGCCTTCGTCATTGACATATTACAGTTCGACCTCGCTCGAACTGGGACTCAGGCTAAGTGCCTTCTCCATCGACATATTACAGTTCGACCTCGCTCGTACTGGGACTCAGGCTAAGTGCCTTCTCCATCGACATATTACAGTTCGACCTCGCTCGAACTGGGACTCAGGCTAAATGCCTTCGCCATCGCCATCGCCATATTGCAGTTCGACCTTGCTCGAACTGGGGCTCAGGCTAACTGCCTTCGCCATCGCCATATTACAGTTCAACCTCGCTCAAATTGGGACTCAGGCTAAGTGCCTTCGCCATCGACATATTACAGTTCGACCTCGCTCGAACTGGGACTCAGATTAAGTGCCTTTGCCATTGACATATTACAGTTCAACCTCGCTCCAACTGGGACTCAGGCTAAGTGTCTTCTCCATTGCCATCGCCATATTACAGTTCGACCTCGCTCGAACTGGGACTCAGGCTAAGTGCCTTAGCCATCGCCATATTACAGTTGGACCTTGCTCGAACTGGGAACTCAGGCTAAGAGCCTTCGCCATCGACATATTACAGTTCGACCTCACTCGAATTGGGTCTCAGGCTAAGTGCCTTCGCCATCGACATATTGCAGTTCGACCTCGCTCGAACTGGGACTCAGGCTAAGTGCCTTCGCCATCGACATATTGCAGTTCGACCTCGCTCGAACTGGGACTCAGGCTAAGTGCCTTCGCCATAGACATATTATAGTTCGACCTCGCTCGAACTAGGACTCAAGCTAAGTGCCTTCGCCATCGACATAGTACAGTTTGACCTTGCTCGAACTGGGACTCAGGCTAAGCGCCTTCGCCATCACCATGTTGCAGATCGACCTCGTTCAAACTGGGACTCAGGCTAAGTGCCTTCGCTATCGCCATATTGCATTTCGACCTCGCTAGAACTAGGACTCAAGCTAAGTGCCTTCACCATATTACAGTTCGACCTCGCTTGAACTAGGACTCAGGCTAAGTGCCTTTGCCATCACCATATTGCAGTTCGACCTCGCTTAACCTCTGACTCAGGCTAAGTCCCTTCGCTATCAACATATTGCAGTTCGACCTTGCTCGAACTGGGACTCAGGCTAAGTGCCTTCGCCATCAATATATTGCAGTTCGACCTCGCTCGAACTGGGACTCAGGCTAAGTGCCTTCGTCATCACCATATTGCAGTTCGACCTCGATTGAACTGGGACTCTGGCTAAGTGCCTTCACCATCGCCATACTGCAGTTCGACCTCACTCGAACTGGGGCTCAGGCTAAGTGCCTTCGCTATCGCCATATTACAGTTCGACATCGCTCGAATTGGGACTCAGGCTAAGTGCCTTCACCACCGACATATTAAAGTTTGACCTCGCTCGAACTGGGACTCAGGCTAAGTGACTTCGCCATCACCATATTGCAGTTCGGCCTTGCTCGAACTGGGACTCAGGTTA